>CM067364.1:36756738-36913183 GCA_034401795.1 Chaetoderma sp. LZ-2023a | reverse complement strand
GTAGAAAAATAAAACGCGTTTCGTGATTGGCTAGCTTGTTAATTTGTCGCGGCGACAGCCGATAAGATCGCTCTAGATTTGATTTTGCCGCATGTCGCGAGTCACGCAGCGACATGGTCGTGTCGTGTCGCGCATGTGGGAACAGTACAATGAAAATACGTTCTTGAGCGATTTTGTAGTGTCGATGTCGCGTCGTGTCGCGGTCGCGCCTGTGTGAATAGAGCTTTATATCACAGTATATCGTCGTCGTCGTCGTCGTCCCGTCGTCATGAAAATACAACATAGAAATGGTAGTAATTAAGAAAACAGTCGGTTAAAGAAATCTGTTTGCTGATTGTGTTTGCGGTTACGAAAACACACACACATGGAAAACTGGCTTTAGATACACTTTCATTTTTACGGGTACGGATATGGGCATTTACATACATACTTGAATTTTTGGACGATCACGCTACGTTCAAAATATATTTTACTTTTATCTCATTCCCACATTAAAGCGAATGACGCAATACTGGCATAATGCGGGAAATCCCCGTACGGAAAGCGTATATAGTGTTTTAATATAGGGTTATAAGGTTTCCAACCTCTCCATATACGATTCCGTATACGAAAATTCCTAAAATTGCCTCATGGTCCGGTTTTATTTATGCATTCGGACCCGTAGAATATATAATTGTGTCCCTATACGGACATACTGAAACACTCCTGGTATTTTGATTTTCGCCGTATCCGTACCATATCCGAACCCATACAAATGGAATAGTAGCTTTTAGAGAATCGGCTAGGGCGGTACACTGGGCCAAATCAATATACGAGGTAACGAACCTGTATCTGAACCTGCGGATAGAAGATAGACTATATTAGCGAAAACGGTCACAAATGATTAGATGGTAAAAAGTACTGTGACGGACAGAGATTGTTATACTATTAAGCTAAAATTAGTAGAAGTCTACCGCATCTGCTGGAGAGTTTTTGAATCATTGTGGCTAACGAGATGGACACATTAGTATTACAAATTATATTATGGATCGAAGTGCGTTGTAAAAACCTCGACACCCACAACACTGTAGTAACAACAGTCTCTCTCTCTCGCCTCGCTCCCCTCCCCCTCCCATCCTCTCTCTCTCTCCCCTCCCTCCCCCCCTCTCCGTCTTCCTCTCCCTCTCTCTTTCCCTCTCTCTCCCTCCCTCTCTCCCTCTCCTTCCCTCCCTCCCTCCCTCCCTCCCTCCCTCCCTCCTTCCCTCCTCTCGCTCTCTCTCTCTCTTCTCTCTCTCTCTCTCTCTCTCTCTCTCTCTCTCTCTCTCTCTCTCTCTCTCTCTCTCATCTCTCGTCTCTCGCCTCTCGTCTCTCGTCTTTCGCCTCTCGTCTATCTCTCTCTCATCTCTCGTCTCTCGTCTCTCGCCTCTCGTCTCTCTCTCGTCTGTCTCTCTCTCTCTCTCTCTCTCTCTCTCTCTCTCTCTCTCTCTCGTCTCTCCCTCCCCCCCTCTCTCTCTCTCTCTCTCTCTCTCCCTCCCTCCCTCCCTCCCGCTCTCTGTCTCTCTCTCTCTCCCTCTAACTCTCCCTTTCTCTCTCTCTCTCTCTCTCTCTCTCTCTCTCTCTCTCTCTCTCTCTCTCTCTCTCTCTCTCTCTCTCGTCTCTCGTCTCTCGTCTCTCGTCTCTCGTCTCTCGTCTCTCGTCTCTCGCCTCTCGTCTCTCGCCTCTCGTCTATCTCTCTCTCATCTCTCGTCTCTCGTCTCTCGTCTCTCGTCTCTCGCCTCTCTCTCTCTCTCTCTCTCTCGTCTCTCCTCTCTCCTCTCTCCTCTCTCTCTCTCTC
Source organism: Chaetoderma sp. LZ-2023a (assembly GCA_034401795.1). NCBI lineage: Eukaryota > Metazoa > Mollusca > Caudofoveata > Chaetodermatida > Chaetodermatidae > Chaetoderma > Chaetoderma sp. LZ-2023a. The sequence goes on along the minus strand of CM067364.1, from coordinate 36,911,370 downwards.
TCTCTCTCTCTCTCTCTCTCTCTCCCTCCCTCCCTCCCGCTCTCTGTCTCTCTCTCTCCCTCTATCTCTCCCTTTCTCTCTCTCTCTCTCTCTCTCTCTCTCTCTCTCTCTGTCTCTCTCTCTCTCTCTCTCTCTCTCTCTATCTCGTCTCGCCTCGTGTCTCTCTCTCTCTCTCTCTCTCTCTCTCTCTCTCTCTCTCTCTCTCTCTCTCTCTGACATTATCGGAAGCTCAAATTATTTTCAAAATATTCAACAGCATGTTTATTAACTACAGTACTAAACGCATGCAATTCGTACAGCAACGCTTAGTCCGTCATCAAGTATGCGTTTGTGACGAACTTATATAGGCATACCCCATTCGTGACGTGATTGATTATGACGCCATCCTACACGCAACTTAGTTGCAACTGATGCGCATTTTCTACGTAAACTATATTTGTGTCCCATTTATTCAAGACTGCAATTTATTGATGCAGTCAACCATAAATACTTTGCCGAGAAGATAATTCAGCCACCTGTAGACCTTTGTTTCAAACAGGCGCTCTTCCCATCACAGCATGTTCTGACAAGGCCTATAGAGTTTAACGAGTAAATAGATCGTTCAAGGTGAATTCAAAGCTACGACACTCAATTGATTGGGATGCATTCCGTGTCCTTTGTTTGAACTCCTAATTGTAGATATATGGGCATATCGGATTGATATTCCATATGTATTGTAATGGATACATCCGATCTGTCGCTCAGGTATATGACGTCATAATCATCTACGTCATATGTAGGCTGAGGTGACAATCATAAGTGACAGAGAATACTTCGTCATGAAGCGGCAATCGTTCGTCAAGTGTACGAATTGTATGTCTTTGATGGATTTACTACTTAACAAACATTATGTTGACTATTTTGAAACTAATTTGAATGACTGTGCGCTGTTGCTACTATAGCAAACTCACCAGTATAAATTAGTCTTAACATATTCACCAGCTTACCTGTATGACTACCTTTAAAATGGGATTCTGAGAAGTCAGGCTCAAAGTATATAAATCGATTCCAACACGCGCTAAACGTGGGCGGAGCATAGCTAGAAATTCATTTACTCAGTCAATCATATGACGTCATAATCAAGTACGCAACGTGTATTCTGACGTCATAATCATGACGTCATGACTGATTTGATTACGCCCGTCTTTAACGCTTAATAGTCCGACACGTTGTACGAATTGTATGTTTTTGCTATTTAATAAAAATGCTAATAGGCATCAACACTCAGTTAAATTAATTTCAATATATGTAATAGCTTACATGTATAGTTTTCCGGAAATTGATATTCAGGGAGTTCAGAGATCGATCGATCCCAAAACGAGCGAGGTGTGGGTGGAGCTTAGATAGAGATGGGCGGGGCATAGCTAACACTGGAAATGTCTATTACGTAACTAGTTAGCTGATATCGTCACGGAAATCGAAAATTATGTCACAAAAGTGTGCGAAATGTATATCTTTGATTAAATTACAGTTGAATACACATTCCGTCAAACATCTTGTCGAAGTATAATAAGGTTGTGAAATTGAATTAGAGACACGAGTTCAAACATTTGTTGTGAATATTCACTTTTAATGTGATGAATATGTTACACGAACATAATTGTAAAACCCGCGATTTCAGCTTTCTGCGAGTGTTCGATCAACAATGCGAGGAATAGTTACATTATCTTAATGTATTTGTTTATTCAATCTTATCATTGAAAGGCTGGGTAGAATCAGTACTACGGAATCCAAGTACAGTGGCGTCAATAGCAACGCGTCACGAACCACGTGCCTCAAAAGCGATGCTATAAAAACGCGTTAGGGAAGAGGAAGAGCGAGCGAACGAACGAAAGAACAAACAAACGAACGAACGAACGAACGAACGAACGAACGAACGAACGAACGAACGAACGAAAGAACAAACAAACGAACGAAAGAACGAACGAGCGAGCGAGCGAATGAATGAATGAATGAATGAATGAATGAATGAATGACCACACAAATATTGAACGAACTAATCAATGAACTAATGAACAAATAAACGAACGAACGAACGAACGAACGAACGAATGAAGGAACGAACTAAATACATACATATTGAACGAACTAATGGACGAACGAACGAACGAATGATGATCAGTGACTGTGTTCTACAACTGAAGAAATGAATACTTCTTTCAGCTGCACTCAGTTTTTCTTCCCCTCCATTTGTTCTTATTTAACCTTTTAACACTAATATCAGCCAACAACGGCTTCTGCAGTGGTCTTAAGAAATGTCCATTTACAGACCAAGAGCGGACTTTTTTTGACAATTTATCACTGGAATGACTGGCTCGATAACCGAGCCAGTCATTTCAGTGGTATATTAAAAAAAATAGTCTTCTCTTGGTCTGCAAATGGATATTTTCTATGGGAAAATTGAAATTTTCTTGAAAAAATTTAAGGGTTGAAGGGTTAGACAGAATTTAGTTTTGTTCAAATGTTGGAGTACGATTAAACATATGTCTTATAGCCGTGTCTCCCATACCCATACAGATACATACATCAGGGTGGTGGATTGTAGACAGCGAATAACATTTCTAACGCTTCAACACTCAGACCAACCAAAATCGGCTTCTGCAATGGTATTGTAAACATCCATTTGCGGACCAAGACAACCCCATTCCCGGAAATTCACCGCTAGAATGATTGTTTCGATAGCAGAGCCAGTCATTCCAGCGGTAAACCCTCAAATAATGATCCTTTCCCCGTCCACAAATGGGCTATGAAACGAGTGATACTATTTAAAGCCAATTTGAGTGTTATTGGGTTAAAGACAAATGGAGTAACAACTTATAGGACGATATACGTCCTTTGATACTAACTGTTCAGATTATACAATATCCGACACATGAACGACGAATGACATTTTAAACAAAATCTGTGTGGGGTTTACCGCGAGATATACGATTACACGATTACAAACTCAAGAGAACTCGCGACTTATCTTTACTATAAACCAATATCTGAAGGCCATGTGTCAAACAAGAATCATCACGTGATATGTGACTTTATTCTCGATAATTATTGGCAAATATTTAACATGATGAGTGATGAGAAATATCGAAGGATTATTATGAATACATATTATACGCTATCGCGGTGACATTCACATTCCGATCCAGTTTGAATATTGGCTGTATTGATTCACGCGCGATCGATGGCAAACATTCATCGTTTAATTAGTCATTGTCTCGAAAGACCTTGGCTTGTTTAAAGAAACCCACTAAAATATATTGCTGGCTTTATTGACTTGACATGGTATGTAATGAACCTTTCCAGTTTATCCATCCATCATATGACGTCATATGGCGTTATAATCAATTACGTGACGTGTAGGATGATGTCATAACCATTACGTCATGAATGACTCGATTTTGTCCATTTTAAACGCTTAATAGTCCGAAACGTTTTACGAAATGTATGTCTTTTCTATTTAATAAACATTCTGTTGGATATTTTGAAACTAACGCGACTGGACGCTGTTGCTGCCAAGGACAACACCCAGTCAAATTAGTTTCAAAATCTTCAACAGCTTAGCAGTATAATTTTCTGGAAATTCATAGTCATTGAGTTTAGAGATCGATCGATCCCAACACGAGCGTGGTGTCGGTGGAGCTTAGCTGGAGATGGGCGGGGTATAGTTAAAACAAGAAATGACCATTGATTAATTGCATGATACAAGATTCGCGTTATGATCAGTAAACCTACTCAGCATTCCGGTCCCAATTACATATAGTCAGCTATTTTCGATAACATTTGTTTTAGATTTGAGATTTGTACAAATATAAATATATACATTAGACAACCTTAGGCCGTGTTCTCATTAGAGACGTACTCCGGAATTACGCCATACTGAAGTATTTTCGTTATTCCCGATTAAGTCTCTAGTGATAGCACGGCCGTAGATCTGAATCAGAGAATCAAGGTTCACATTTGAGCCGAAGCAGTGATGGCGCCATTATTTGGATTTCTAAAAGATAAGCAATGTAAAACAATTGTAATCCATATCTTGGATGCTGAGAGTCACAGGTATATGATCAGGAATATGTGGGTTTTTTGTCTGCTTCCACTAGCGTGCTCCACCGACAGCATCCAGAACTAAATATCTGGCGTCTATATGTATATATTTATATTACATACGTTTTTTGCTGCTGCTGATGATGATGATGATGATAATAGTCGTGGTGTTGGTGGTGTTGGTGGTGACGGTGGTGGTGGTGGTGGTGGTGGTGGTGGTGGTGGTGGTGGTGGTGGTGGTGGTGGTGGTGGTGGTGGTGGTGGTGGTGTAGGTGTCGGCGGTGGCGGCAGCGGTGTCGCCGGCGGTGGTGGTGAATTAATGAATGAACGAACGAACGAACGAATGAACGAACGAACGAACGAACGAACGAACGAACGAACGAACGAACGAACGAACGAACGAACGAACGAACGAACGAACGAAAGAACGAACGAGCGAGCGAATGAATGAATGAATGAATGAATGAATGAATGAATGAATGAATGACCACACAAATATTGAACGAACTAATCAATGAACTAATGAACAAATAAACGAAGGAACGATCGAACGAACGAGCGAGCGAGCGAGCGAGCGAACGAACGAAAGAACAAACAAACGAACGAACGAACGAACGAACGAACGAACAAACGAACGAACGAACGAAAGAACAAACGAACGAAAGAACGAACGAGCGAGCGAATGAATGAATGAATGAATGAATGAATGAATGACCACACACATATTGAACGAACTAATCAATGAACTAATGAACAAATAAACGAACGAACAAACGAACGAACGAACGAACGAATGAACGAACGAACTAAATACATACATATTGAACGAACTAATGGACGAACGAACGAACGAATGATGATCAGTGACTGTGTTCTACAACTGAAGAAATGAATACTTCTTTCAGCTGCACTCAGTTTTTCTTCAACCTTGTCTACTGCGAGCGTTCTGAGATCATTTAGGCTCCTGCTCGTTTTTGGATGTCCTAGATTACGTCATTTGATGTATGATCGCAAAAACACTTCGCAGGTTGATGGTGTGACGTGCATTCCGGATAAATGTTCGCACTTAGCACTGTGCATTCTAGTACTTTCTGAGCAGGCCTATTTTCTGACATTCGAAGAAGATATCCCAACATGGACGATCGCTGTAGCGATACCCTCACAAATTGTGGCTCTGTTTGACAAAGTTTGTCATCTTGTTTAGTTTATTCGTTAACTTCTTCTGAAGTACACGAAGACCATATATACATGAAAAACATACATACAATGGCGGTTACATGAATATACATACACGGCTGGTATCTAATTACAATGTTGGTGCTGGCGGTGTTAATGATGATGATGATGAATCCCAGTAGTAAACTTACAGAAATAGTCTCTTGGTCACCAATTCACCTTTCCAGAGTACCCACCCATCATATGACGTCATAATGAACAGCGTGATGTGCACAATGACATCACAATGAATGACGTCGATAAGTACGTCACGACCGCATATTTGAAGACGGTCTATGCGTTGTTGTTGTACACATTCTTTGCTTTTACTATTTAAAATATCTTCTGTTGAATATTTTGAATCTAATTTGACTTGGCACCCAATCAAATTAGGTACAAAATATTCAACAGCTTCCCTGTATAGTTTTCAGGAAATTGATAGCTAGGGCATTTGGGGATCGATCAATCCCAACACGGCGAGGTGTGGGTGGAGCTTAGCTAGTGATGGGCGGGGCATAGATAAAAATGGAATGGTCAATTAATGACTATTTAGTGAGCAAAAATTAAAATGTTCTTGAAAATCCTGAGTTAAATATCATTCTGTAAGTATATATATATATACTCGTTGTGTAACAGGAAACAGAGCCTCCCAGTTCTTTTGTGAAGCATGGATGCGTGGGTCTAAAATCCCCTTGAAAGTCAAGATGCAACTACTTGGTGCTATATATATATATATAGCACCAAGTAGTTGCATCTTGACTTTCAAGGGGATTTTAGACCCACGCATCTATGCTTCACAAAAGAACTGGGAGGCTCTGTTTCCTGTTACACAACGAGTTCCCAATGCCAGTAGTGGTACAGACGAGGGAACCAAAGAATCTGCTCTTCAGTCACTTCTGAGTGCCTGAATGGACTGGCTGGGGTTGGGGTGGGGTGGCTGTCGAGGTGGTACCTTAATCTGTCGGATACGTATACCTGAGTGAACTCTGTTTTGGTTTCATTCACGACAAGGTTTGCAGCATTGAGCTACTCCTGGCCTGTTGGAAGTAGTGCATCAAGGTGGCCTATATCATAGGCGGTAAAATCAACACCATCTGCATATTGCATCTCCATTGGCAGACCTATGATTGAGAATTGATGGCTTAGTCTTGTAAAGTGTTCTCGGACAGAAGATAGAGCTGCGCCGAGGTAGCAGGTGAAGAGGACTGGTGATGAATCATCACTTTGTGGTGATCATATTGATGTTTCAAACTCTGCGGAAAGCGTTGCCAAGAACATTTCACTTTCTGTTGCCTATAAGAGTATAAAAGTCACATCAGTCGTAGTTATTTACCATCGCAGCCAATTTAACCCCTCGTGTGTTAACTTGACTCTTTAATGGTCAAGACTGACAAAACGGACTATGTAGTTGTCTTGAGGAATGTCCAATTTTTCATCCAAGAGAATATGATTTTTGAAAACTTACCACTGGAATGACTGGCTAGCTAAGACAAAAAATTGATTTTCATTAACCGTTTTCATGGTCAAGCTGGACAAAAAACAGAAGCTGTAGTGGTCTTGAGTAATTCCTATTTGCACGACAACAGAAAGCTATTTTTGTAAATTTTATTGTAAACATTATTTTCCTGAAAAATTCTGACCATTAAAGGGTTAACAGATATAAGTCGAATTTTGAGCGCTTTGAGGCGCTGTTGATACAAGACAGGTTGAAGAAGGAATTGAAGGATGTAAGGCCTCTTGATGGTGTTAAATATACGTTACATGTCCAACAGACGGATGGACGGACGAACATATAAAAAAACAAGAAACAAATGGATGAATGAACACACGCATTAATACGAACAGACGTGTCCAAACAACTGGATAAATTGTTGACAAAATCAACACGACAGAATTACTGAATGATGGATGTATTGCCTACTGGAGCACCTATGATATTGGCATACGGGAAGTTATTATCAAATTATTACCAATTATCAAATGTGCCTGGGACGTTTAAAAATGGACGCCCCGATAATCAATTTACATATGGGCCATGAACCATTTACAGACGTGCGTGTCGATACCAAATTGGTATATGGGTTAGCGCCGTTTACAAACGGTCCTGCGCCGTTTACAAATAGGCCACATTCGTTAGTGTGTTACTACATCAGTATTTGCTCTAGCCAGACTATCTCAGCCCAGCTCCATCCTCTCTTAAAAGCAATGTGCCAAGTTCCAGAAAATGTGTCAATCTTATTTCTGATACGTGATAATGTCACATTTGATAGGATCTTTCGGATGCTGTTCAAACGCACTTTTGGAGTCATGTTTGGAATAGGTCCTGGTGGTTTCTTAGCCGTTGTGAGTGCGATTCGTGTATGCAGCCACAGCATCGATATGGAGATGTTGATAAAAGGTAGAGTAGATGATGTGTGCGAGTTTTGTACATTGTATTATCTGCATATTTAAGTCTATTCGTTAGATATGTAACAGCTTTTCTTACTTCTGTTTCTATTATTGGCATTGGCAGGGTCCGTAACTAGCCTTCAAACATGGGCAAAATGTTCCTTGTCTATGGCGGTGAACGGATCTTTGAACCATTCCCTGATTGTTTCAGCCTTTCTCTGGCCAGAGCCGATGAAGTGACCATCAGGGTTATGTACAGCACGTGGTTGATGTGGAGTGTTGATTTTTAATGCTTTACATGCTCTGGCGTTTTCCCACAATCATTGCTGGACGTGATCTAGACATCTCACATATATAAAAACACAAACCATGCAGTTTAGAAGTAATCTTCTAAGTCAAACTTTGATCATACCCCTTCCCCAACCCGTTCCATCCAACGTCGCAACAGAAAATGTCATCTCGAAACACCGTAATTATATGAGAAACTCACAAAACAAATGTGGTTTAATTGCATAAAACGTCGTTTTGGGAACACATAGTATGGCGCGCAGGCATGCGTGTGTGCGTGTATGGGTGCGTGCGTTCGAGCATGCGTGCGTGCGTACGTACGTGTGTGCGCGCGTATGCGGTTAATTGTAAGCTGGCTTAACACAAATAATATAATTCCCTTCAAAGAAAGTTCAGAACTACACCATTGTTTTGGATTAATCAAGTATCCAGCCAAATAAATTGTGCTTAATTAACGTGAATTCAAACTCTTTACCTACGGGATTTAGTCAAGGGATTTTAGACAATACACGCTCGTGTTTCTGCGGAAAATATTTTCCGTGTCAATCTGGATAATTCCCGACGAATAAATACCGAAATATGACACCGACGAATTACTAATATCACCTTTCATTGGACGTTAATTAAGAATACGGACACGGATCTGTATTTAACTGTCTCGCTACAGCAAGCCACCAGCCAATAATTTAAATGAGCAGACTCTCGAATTTCTGAATATTTTGAAAACAATTTGACTGAAAGTTGTTGGTGGCCTAGGCACCAACAACTTTCAGTCAAATTGTTTTCAGAATATTTAGCACGTCCAGAGATATAACCATTGGAATATGTTGTCTGCAAAAACTCAGCACTCAGACGGTTAACGCTATGGCGTATTTAAAATAAGATCTCTGAAACAAGGGGTTGATTAACATGGCATTGATTGTGGCTCCTTAAGACGCGTGTTCCTTCGACCTGTATTCTTCATGAACAACCACCGACGTAAATCCCTCCCCCACCCACCCAAATACGCAGGATGTCAGGTTATCTGTATGGACATGACTGGCGAAGAAAAACATTCTTTTCAACGATCCTCTCAGCTTACCCGGATATGAATCTAAAACCAACTTTCTGATTTTGTTCCATTGTTCCCCAGTGGGCGCATCTCGTTACCAAGGTGATATGTAATCCTTGTTTAAAGAAACCAGACTCTTATCACATTCAGATTCCAGACTGCATGACGGCACGTAGAGATCAGTTTTATCCACACACTCACACTTACAAATACACACTCATGCACGCACACATATCGGATGATATCCAGGAAATCGTCACCATACCGGGACAGTTATACTAGAGCGATCCGTTTCTAGCTACGCCCACTTTGTTTACATGCTTGTCAATTTGAAACCTGATCTCCCAGAATATAAATTTCACTAAAGGTACAGATAAACTATCGAATATTTTGAAACTAATTTGACTAGGAGCTTTTGTTGTGCTGCTTATAGCAGTGACAACTCGCAGTCAAATTAGCATCAGAATATTGAACACAATGTTTATTAAATTGTAAATTCACCTAAAAGACCAACAATTCAGACACTTTTAGTAACGGACCTTTTCCGGTTTCATGACGGAACGATGTGACGGAACGACGAACTGATGTAATTGATTATGGCGTTATATAATTGAGTGCCATGTCAGCTTCATTCCCCTGTTCCGATAGTTCTCGGATTCCGGTAACCAGAGAGCAAGAGATGAGTTCCAATTTCAGACAGTCGTGGACTCATGAGTGTAACAACTGCGCAGACCAATACAACCTACACGTACTAGACATAGTCGTCATCGCCCGTATGTTGAACTCAGGAATCGGTCTGGATAGAACTGATCAAGACTGCTCGCGACCGCGTGATCATTCCTTCCTAACTTTGTCGTAACCAACCTGGACCTGTCAATGTTTATCCATCACTCACATAACGTCATAATAAACTATGTGGCGTGTATGATGAAGTCATACTAAATTATGTCACAAATAACGTAGATAAGCTCGTCGCGAACGCTTAATTGATGACGGACTACGGGTTATTGTACGAATTGTATGTCTTTAGTATTTAATAAACATTCTGTTGAATATTTTGAAACAAATTTGACCGGGTTATGGCAGCAACAGAGCACAATCAAATTAATCAAAAAATATTTAACAACTTACCTGTATGGTTTTCTAGAAATTGATAGTCATGGAGTTCAGGGATCGATCGACCCCAACACGGCGAAGTATGGGCAGAGCTTATCTAGAGGTGGGAGTGCCATAGCTATAGCGGGATTCCCCCATTGATGTTATAATCTCTAGACTGCTCATCCCCGTACCTTCACTTTAGGATGAGCAGCTCAGTAAAACGAAGATGCGCATGCTCCGGTACCCAGATATATAGATCCAGTAACCAGCCTAAGGCAACAACAACGTCCAGTCAAATTACTTTCAAAATATTCACCAGAATGTTTATTAAATGGTAAAGACATACAATTCGTTAAGCGTTAATGACGGACTATATCGAGTCATTCATGAAGTCATGATTATGACACGTCGCGTAGTTGATTATGATGTCATATGATTGAGTGAGGAAATGGATTCATGAATTGTCAATGAAATGTATCACTTCAGCTTTTGAAAGTAATCATAGTACCACAATATTACGACGTTGAAGTAGAAGTTACTACGATTCATAGCAAGGACATGAATATTCCAAATTGCTACGCGCAATAACAACTGTATGTGTTGTGACTGATAGTCTGCAAAACAGTTAAAGGTTTTAGTAAATCACATCGCCATGAGTATCATATTTCCTAACCTTAGTAAAATTGGGTTATCTATTTTAATCTGATATTCTATTGGAATGACTAACATACTTATTATTAAATAAAATAGATTCTGAAAATGTTCTCTTATTCTCTTAAATAAACACACTCGGGCGAGAAAATACTAACTTCTGAAATTCTGCGTTGAAGACGATCATGGGCGATCAATATAATTCATATTTATGGCAACAACCAACTCTTAGACCGAAATCCCGTGCGACGATGCTCGGCCGTGGCCGCTCCCACCAGGACATTCTCAGCAGCCAGCGAATGGCTATGGTTCAACACCTTTATTCAACAGCGTAAACTGGTATAAAATGTTCTTAGCCAACAGTGAAATCACACGGCCTAATTTTCTTTTTTTGATTGGCTAAGATGAGCTATATATAATTCAGCATCTCCCTTAGGTACTGTTAGGATGGATGGAGAGACGGACGATTACGATATAACGATGGGTTATGGTTGAGCTGTAAGCATCTCGCTATGGAAAGATGCCGTTGGTTGTGTGAAGCGGTAGTTGTGTTTCCTGGCGATGGATTGTCTGATGATGCAATACGACGTGGAAATGGGGGTGAAGTTCTGGTTTGACGTGAAACGGGAACATGTTTGGTTTGGTCATGTTGTGGATGTCAAGGTCGTCGTGGACGTTAATGCTTTGTGGATGTGGATGTTTGTATTGTCACCATCCTTTCTTCAGCGTCTGATCTACGAAAATTACGCCATGATGTAGGTTTCGTCTTGGTGTATATTTCACAGTCACATAGTCGTCAATTTCATCATCATCTGAAACTGTCTCTTGGGCCATATTGGTGCATTTGCCATCTTTGCAATGTCCACAAGCTGCAGAGCATTCAAGCACATATTTTTGCAGCTGTCTTTCACTGTGCTGCATCCTGACCAGCCGTTGCATTGGCTCATTTTAAGCAGTGTAGCACTATTGCCCATTATGAGTTGAACAAGTATATCCCCTTCTACATAGGGTTCCAGGTCGTCATTCTTGGCCATGCACTGCATGACTTGTAAGTATGTCCGCCGACAGTGAAGGTTGTTGGAGGCAGATTTCCGGGTGTCACAAAGGTCTTTGCTGTGGCCACTTTCTTGTAAAGGAAAAAGGAAAGTGTAGCGTAGTGACACTAGAGACTGAGATTGTGTCCCATTAAACAGTCAGCCATTTCTACAGTAACTTGATCTGTCATTTGTGCGCAAAAGACGTTTAACAAGCAAGTAACAGAGCATCACCCATAACAACATTTTTGAAGACAGACTTCTCGTCGACCCCAAAGATTTTTGAAGTAGTATCACAATCAGAGAACGAATGGCCAAACAACAGATCAGAACAGACACCATTCCCAACCAACTGTTTCAGAACATTGTTGTTACACACATTTTCTTTCCCTTTGCCAGACCGTAAGTAAAGGTTCTTGCAGTCCTTTGTCCCGTGATACAGTAGCAAGACCAACATATATATGTCCTCTCCGATGAGGTTTGTTGACTTGTATGATGAGATTGTAATGCCTCTGTCACTACATCTACATCTGCGTCTTCTTCATCATGGATGGCAGCCTTTCTATCACAAGCGGCCTGTGATCAGGTGGATGAGGGCCTGTTTGTTCATATTACTTGAGAGGAAATCACCCTTTTTCCAACAAATTTTGTTGCGTCTGATATGTTGACCTTATTTGTAACTTGAACTTTGCGACGCTGATGTATATTATCCTTTGTACTTGGTCCTCCATTGTATCCATCAAAGACAACGATGGCATTGTCATAGAGATCTGACGTGAACGACGCATATGTATCATCAATTAAGCAGTAGGTGCGTCCTTCTTTCTAGTTCAATCGATGTAGAAGTGAACCTCCATCAAGGACGTAGTGACCAGTCTTTGGAATGAACTGATGTACAGCAGCATATGATGAAATGACACAGTTCCGGGTAGCTTCCAGAAGTTGTGCTTTATCTGGCTTCCGTAAACGATTCCTTGCTTCAAACAAAGATGGAGGTTATGGCGAAAGTTCATACTTCACCACCTCATCTAAACAGAAATCTCCAGACTGCGATACCACCACGAACAACTGAAACAACAGAGCTGGATCAATGGCTCAGCCCTCAGTGACGTTGATGACATGGGCTGACTTTAGCGTCTTGGCTTTAGTCATACGTTTATACGGATATGCAAGGCTTTCTCGTTTGTGAACTATCGGCTAATTGACACATCTTTAGAAGTCAGTGCTTTGGCAATTGTTCCAACACATGTTTCCAAGTCAATTGCACCGGCCTCTATTAAAGTGTATATTCTCTCGATTTCTTGCATCAGGTTCTTAAAGCATGGCTCACCATCAATGACTTTGGCTGGAATCTGTTATGCAAGACACTGGCTGACAAGGATACGGTAGCGGAATAAGCGCTGCATAGCGTTTCCGCTCATCATTTCTACAACTGCGTTTTACCATACATCATCTCTAATATGTCTTTGTGGCCACCTCCATCCATTACTGTTCCAATAGCCCCAACAAATTGATAAATGTGTGGAAGCTCTCTACTGAGTGGGATGAGGAGAGGGTACGTTCGAAGCATGTGCTGCATTGTTTAGTCTGCTTTGCCACAGTGCATTGTATGGCGGTGGACGCTGGCTGTCTATTCTGCATTGCTGCGATGATGCAGGGGATTTGAGTGAACTTGTGATTTCTAATTGTCTCCTTAAAGGTTGATGTCCAGCTGCTTTTTACGAGGATTTGTCATGCGATGGGTATATCATACCCCTTCTTTTGCTAGAGTGTCTGTAATCTCATTGCCAGAGATACCACAATGTGTTGATATCCACTGAAGCACTGTCGCAGATTTCTTGGAGAGTGCATGTACGATTCCCTTTGTGGTGCTTAGCAGCTTGCTACAAAGGCCTGCAGATCAGACAGTGAGTCAGTGATGCCGACTTTTCTGACTGGTGGTTCCGCTATGGAATTTAGATGGTCAGCTGCTGCTTGGAGGGCAATCACCTCCGCTTTGAGGTTGGAACAGAGGGTTTCAGAAGGTATTCTTGTGTGTTGGCTGAAGACCCCATTGACTCTGTACCAGGACCTTGTGTGACATCACTCTGTTCTTTTTTTCCAGCGAGTGTAGGAGTTCTTGTCCTTACTCCGACACGGAGTGGCTCTGGAGACCACGTCTAGTGTGTCAGAATCTCACAGCGATTTGGATTAGTTGGATAACACCTAAATTCTCTTGGCATCTCTTCAGCGGGTCTGGCTCTGTTGTTTCAGTCAGCTCTATTTTGGAGCCTGTAACTCCATCTAACGTTTGGATGTTTTGTTCTGTGTGGTCGTAGATGTGCTGCATTGGTTCATGGGAAGGGATCCATCGCCGCTTAATCAAATAAAACCCATGCACATTATAATATGTAAAATTCAACACTGAGAAAGTAGCGGTGATGATGTTTGCTTTAGTAGCTTTCACACCAGCTAACGACCGGGTACGCTACAGACATAAAATTTATATAATTGCTTAAGATGTCATAATTGAAAAATAAATTTAATTCTGGCACACACATGTACACTCCATGTTGCCTACATTTATTTGAAAAAATATGTGTGTTTTGGTATATTATTTGCACATAAACAGTTTTCTCTATGCAGCATGTGCACAGTAACAGCTAAATGTCCAAACATTGGAGTCCCTAGTAAAGGCACAACATCTCGTATTGGACTATAATTGTCAGGAACATCGTGGTATTTTCCCGGATGCTTTCCAGAAGCGTGGCTGATCAAAAGTGACAACTGGTGGGCACTATGTTTCGTGATACATATCTATCATTGTAAGAAGCTGATTTAGGGTACATTCCGCCTTGTTTCGTTACGTCATTAAGCACGTCACCAGCGCTAGATGGCAGCGTACTGCTATCCATTGCTGCAATGAGGAAAGCATTCTGATTGGTCAATATAAAATCACATTCTTAGACTAGCAAGCAATACTTCGCTGCATAATTAACCGAGTTGATAATGATAACATAGAATTTGTCATTTGTTTATGTGATAAATACTGTTATACCCATCCTATTGGTAGTGGAGAAAATAATTCTACATAATGTGCTTAACTTAGGCCGTGTTCTCACCATTTCTACTGAGGTGGAAATAATTTTCACCCGAGTGGTAATATTTCACTCAAGTGAAAATATTTCTACTGAGGTGAAAATACTTTCATTCGAGTGGTAATATTTCTACTGAGGTGGAAATAATTTTGACTCGAGTGTTAATATTCCTACTGAGGTGGAAATAATTTTCACTCGAGTGGAAATAAATTTTACTGGAGTGGTAATACTTCTACAGAGGTGAACATATTTTCACTCCAGTGGTAATATTTCCACTGCTTGTGGAAATAATTTTCCCTCAAGTGAAAATATTTCTACTGAGGTGAAAATAATTTTCAGTCGATTGATAATATTTCTATTGAGGTGGAAATAATTTTCACTCGAGTGGAAATAATTTTTACTCGAGTGGTAATATTTCCACTGTGGTGGAAATAATTTTCACTCGAGTGAAAATATTTCTACTAAGGTGAAAATATTTTCACTGGAGTGGTAATATTTCTACTGAGGTGGAAATAATTTTCACTCAAGTGGAAATAATTTTCACTCGAGCGGTAATATTTCCACTGTGGTGGAAATAATTTTCACTCGAATGAAAATATTTCTATTGAGGTGAAAATATTTTCACTAGAGTGATATTATTTCTAGTGAAGTGGAAATTGAAAAAACAAGATTAAAAAAATTATGTGAATGCCTCTTACCAGCCACAGTACACCGTACTAGAGACTTAATTAGGAATAACGCCATTCTGAAGAGTTAATGTCAAACTCGTGTTCCTGTTTAGGGCTAGGCCCAAAATGATGCGCAAGGCCACCTCAAGGGTTGCACGAGCGCCGCCCGTCAATGTGAACGTAATCACTTATAATATTAAGGGTATGCAGTTTAATAGAGCTGGCCTGGCCGAATTATGTACCCAAGACAATATAATCGCAATCCAAGAACACTGGTTACATCAATATGACTTGCACAATCTGACACACTTCCATCTAGACGTTCATGCTCATGTAAAACCTGTAATAGTGCTACCCCAATCACATAGTATGCGTAGTAAAGGGCAAGCTGGAGTCGTATTACTCTGGCACAAGCGCCTGAACGACTTGCTTACTCAACTCACTGATGGAAGCGATAGAGTGATATGTGCAACTTTGACTCGCACGACGTATCTACTAATCAACCAATATATATCAAAAGATAGAACCCGATCCAGTAAGGTCCGTCAAAAGTAGCAGGATATCCTAGCTGAGGTCACTGAGATTATGATGAAGCATGTCGGTTACGATACCATTGTATGTGGAGATCTGAATGCTCCCCTCCACCGTAATCCTCCAAATGCACTAGACATCGTCCTCCATGACATTTGCAAGGATGCAGTTTTACAGCTTAGCATTAACTATCCTAATAAACAAACATTCTATTGGAACAGAAAGCGAGATGATGTCGGCACTGCCCATGAACATCAAACATCCGAGATTGATTATGTGCTATCGAGATGCAGCACAGTTATCACAAATGTAGAGATCCTTGACTACAGCACATCTTTCCCACAAGGTAAGTGTTCAGATCATGACCATCTTCTTGCAAAGCTACCATTGAGTGATTCAGCCACATGTAACCCGAGGTCACACGCATGAAAGAGAACAGTGTGGATCTAGCGCAAGGCAGACTTGTCTCTAAAGATTTAACCAAACACGCTGTGGCCCACTCTGTCGGGACACAGTTGGATTCATTGGACGTGATTGAGTCAGGAATTAGTCACTTGACAGATATCCCTAAGAATGCTACGGAAAGGACTGTCCTCTGCGATAACACCTTCACCAACCAGAAACTCAACTCAATTCCTGACAGTGTCAAGAAATAAGTCCGCAAAGGCCAACGACAGGCAAACAGAGTGGGGCAGAAAGCGTTGTACACTCAGATGCAAAATGCTAATTTAGAGGACCGGCAACAATTCTTGAAGCCACCAAATCGCCAGAGAAATAGACAAGTGGTAGTCACCGGGGAGCTGATCATCGATGGACAGAGCTTCACGCCTACTGAGCATATTAGGGAAGCGTGGGCATGCTATTTCGAGAAACTATCCGTGCCATATGATGATCCAGACTTCAGTGATTCATATAACGGCCAGATCCAGAACAACATAAGAAACACAGCTCACACCAATCAGGTCACCAGGAGGCCTATACCCGCAGAGGAGATATAGGGTGCTTCCAAAAAACTATATACAGAGAAAACAGCAGACAAATATGGGATTGCAATCATAACATTTGATTCATGCGATTCAACTATTCTCGTTGATCCTAAGCCGTATATTCAGCACCATACTCGGTCTTCGATCTTCAGAGATTCCATCAACCCTTTAAGGAGGGCATTCTTACTCCAATTTCGAAGAAATATGATAAATGTAAAAAGCTATCCGTTGACTATAGAGGCATAGTAATCTGCTCAACTATAGGTAAACGTCTTGAGATCATCCTAGTTGACAGAATGACACCCTTTCTAGATCGTGCTCAGAGTCAACATCAGTGGAGATTTGCAGAGATTTATAGAGAAGGCTAGTTGTCTTCACACGGCATTTGCAGTCTGTGAGACGATCGCAGAATTTCAAGATGTTGGTGATGATCTCCGTTTCATAACCTTGGATGTCCATCAGTTCTTTGATGAGGTCTGACATTACTATATCCTCGTGGAGTTATATAAGCTGGAGGTCCCACTCCAGGGGTGGTGCATTCTGGATGACTGGTACAGAGGTTCGAGTGGTCAAGTCAAGTGGGAAGGCGGACTGCCCAGACCTTTAATATTCTTCAAGACAGATGCCAGGGAAGAGTATCCTCTCCATGCAACTACAAGACATTCATTAACAACCATCTCCTTGCAACTGAGATTTCCGGAAGTCGGAGCTCATATAGGTGGCATATGTGTATCAAGACCAACATGTGTAGACGATGTGACAATTATGTCAAAACATCGTCATCTAGATGCGCAGGTTGCTGTAACAGCTACACAGCGCCTTGCAGATTCAGGACGGTATAGAATATGAATGAAGAAGACTAATGCATTCATATATCCGGCTAACGGCACATTTACAGAGACACTTGGCGTCTGCTATAAGACAGGAATTGGCCCTATCAGAAGAGAGAACCCACCGTGGAGCCAGCTTCCATGGAAAAACGGCCAGAAGCATGTCGTGAATCGAGAGATATATTCTATATTCATCCTTCCACGCCCCACCCATGGAGCAGAACTATGGAAGTTAACCAATAAAGAAACATAACCTACGGAAATGATTGCACGATCCCTTCTACGCCAATTACAGAGCCTTTCTCCGAATACAGCTAATCCAGCAGTGTATGGTTTACTCTTTACTCTTCCAGTGGTGACTGAGATTCATAAAACGCCTTTCATTATATTGAGAAACTCAGTCGCTGACCCATCACGTCGCGAATATACTATTGTGCTGAGACAACTTGCTATGAAATTCATGTCAGCTATACATGGCGCTCCTATGTTCAGAGGCTACGCCTGCAATACCAGCTGCATTCAGCCAACAGCTTATTGGTGCAACTACCTACGAAAACAGCGTAAAGTCCACTAGGCAATCTGTAAGTTCTGGAAGAGCAAGATGTGGTATGATGCATCATCCATGTCCTCACTGCAATTCATGCCAAATTAGATGTTTGAACTACTCCCGCTCCCTTGTTGTCTGAATCTACGGCGGACTTTAAATGAGACTGAGAAGGCAACCATTAAGGTACACGTTCTAACCTGTACATGTCAACTCTAGACTGTACTAGCGAAAGGTGATAGACGAGGCCAAGTCACAGCAACGTGTCAGCTTTGCAACTCAAGTCAAGAAAATATGGCTAATTTCCTTCCATCATGCACAGTTCTATCGGCATCTCGTCAAACCCCCATTCTTTCTCTATATGCTAACCGGTATCAAGTCATATAACTCGACTACTGTTCTTCTCCTGAATCCCCTCCATCCAGATCTGCCTTCTTCATTAGATATAAACACGAGTAATATATCATGCATAAAACAGATTAGTAGAGATTTGATATTCTCCTGCCACAAAGAGAGGACGCGTGTATTGCTTGTCATGATGCTACATTACTTCCTGTTCATAGTTGATACTACTGTATTAGCTCTCATTGTTTTACATATTGATGAACTTTCATGAACTGTTGCCATATTATGGACTGCGGCTATTACTATTGCAGAGCGTGCTTTTGACAATATATTCGTGATCTTGGCATGTGCTGTATCCAGCAGGAGGTACCTCATGACATGGGAACGGGCATGTAAAAGACGAAGAAGAAGTATGGCGTTATTCCCGATTTACTCTATATTGAGAAGTGAACACGGACTAAAAAAAGTAAAAAGTTAAAAAAGTATATACTGCCAAGAGAGTGAGATCAATGAATGTATCGGTTCAAATATATCGGTACAGAGAGTTTATGAGCTGGCGTTGACGCCACTTGGGGCAATTTCTTGCCCTCGTTTGTACTAATCGCAGAGAATCCTTGTAAATATGGCTAATTTTCATCGTAGAGGCTATCGCTGATATAGCTATAAATTCAGTAGACGGAACCATGTCCATAAAACGCTTCAAGTGGGTCGATACTATTACTTTAACATCAATTTACCTTTCAAATGTACCCACCCATCATATGACGTCATAATGAACCGCGTGATGTGGACAATGACATCATAATAAATGACGTCATTAATGACGTCGATAAGTACGTCACGAACGCATATTTGAAGACGGACTAAGCGTTGTTGTACACATTGTTTGCTTTTACTATTTAATAAATATTCTGTTGAATATTTTGAAACTAATTTGACTGGGCGCTGTTCCTGCCATGGGCAGCAACAGCACCCAGTCAAATTAGTTATAAAATATTCAACAGCTTCCCTGTATAGTTTTCAGGATATTGATAGCTAGGGCATTTGTGGATCGATAAATCCCAACACGGCGAGGTGTGGGTGGAGCTTAGCTAGTGATGGGCGGGGCATAGCTAAAAATGGAAAGGTCCATTCTTTTATATACGACTACTCAATATCCCAGAAGATGCAAATTATAAATTCCACAAATATAAAGAATGTAAACACAAATATGACGGTCGACTTTATCTCCGTGTCGCAGAGAAACCAGATTATTTAGTACTTAGTGGCCGTTTGTGATTCATTGCTGGTCTTGTATAAACAAAAAATATAATTATGCAAGTTATTTGTATGATGTATGATCTTGCGGTATAATTTCTCGCGGTTTCTCTCCTCCCGGGATGTAGCTCTTTGATGCTTCCGATCGCTGATCGTCGTGGTGCGAATATTTTGTCTGTCGCCGCTGAACTGTCTAGAGTCTAGCCACATTTAAGATTCGCTGAGCTCTTTCCAATTGGAGTGTTTCGTAAATATAATACTTCACTAAAAAATTCAAAAGTAGTATTCTCTTGATAAGCAAATATTTTGATATTGCTGATCAATTTTAACCATTAACCTTTTAATGACTAAATTTGTTCAACAAACCAAAATATTTCCTTATTGAATGTCCATTTGCGGGCAAGAGAAGGCTATTTTTGAAAATTAACCTCTGGAATGGCTGGCTCGGTTACCGAGCCAATCATTCCAGTAGTCAATTTTCAAAAATAGTCTTCTCTTGGCCTGCAAATGGACATGCCCCAAGACCACTACAGAAGCCGGTTTGGGCCGGCTTCGTCGTGAAAGTGTTAAAGGTTTAAAGTTCAAGAGAAGATTATCTTTTGAAGGTTTCCAACTGGAAGTCAGTCTATTAGTAGATTTAAATGTCTTCTGACCTTGGCCTGCAAATGAACATTTATTAAGGACCTGGTAATACGCCATTTTTGGCCGGAACAGTCATTTACTTTCCTTGTAACACGACCATTACGTCTCATCATTGAGCTTATGTGTATGAGATGTGTGGATGTAACAGTTGGGGGGAGATAATACACATTAAATATTAGAACGAAAAGCACCACGTAATTAGCTATGCTTCTGTCTTTGCACATATGGCGTATAGTCGCTAATTAACCAATCTCTTTAAAGATGCCAGGTGTTTTCCTGTCAGTAATGGGCTCAGCGGTCACTCTTAATGATAATGCTCTCAGAAGTAAACAGCGGTCAATCAGTCACGATGACCTACTTGACATTTCCATTCAATCATTCAATAAGCAACAATGCCAAATTTGCCCAAAACTCGAGTCGTTGATATATTTTGCAGCCTGGTTGCTGTGAGTTCTAAAGTATTTATTTTGGAAACTTGTTGCTGAAAGCTGTTGCGCTTTAGTTGTTGATCGCAAAATTGTCGCACGTTTTCGGGATGCCAAGGACAACCGTACATTCGAGTTTGGAGTAGATCCATATAGTAGAAGAAAAAGTTTTGAGAAAATGCTGCCAACATACATATTTTGAAAGCAAAATTCTCGAAATCTGATGCTGTTGTGTTTTAGCTGTTGATCTCAAAAGTAGCACCCGTCCAACGGGCAAGCTTCCACGGCAATTTGGAGAAGATCCCTCCACAAGAACCAAAGTTATTAAGAATGTCTTAGGAACAACAAGAACAAGAACAAGAACAAGAACAAGAACAAGAACAAGAACAAGAACAACAACATCATCAACAACAACAACAACAACAACAACAATCAGCACACCGAGCCTACATTAAGCCTTGCAACTAGGGACGCGGGTAAAAGAGGAATCCATTTCTATCTATGCCACGCCGATTTCTAATTAAGCTCCGCCCACCGTGTATGCGTGTTGTAATGTATTTTAACCCGTGGAAACCTGAGTTCACAGAAACTAAATTTATGAATATGTAAATTCTCCTTAGACAAGAAATTCGTAAACATTCGTAAATGACTGTTCGGTCTTCGTGACAGACCTACATCATTTTGATTGTGAAATCAGGTAACGAGGGACATAAATGATTATGATGCAGAAGCTTAAGAGATAGATCGGATCCAACCACGACATAGATTCTGGGTTAACAAATTACCATGACAACGTGATTCAGACTGTAAGCATTTGAACCTAATCACGTGGAAACCCTAATATCGAAGGCTCAGAACAAACTTTCACTACTTAAGGGTCTTAAATATGTACTAGACCGGAGATACCTTGAAATAATGTATAAAAGCGTCATCAGGCCAAGTTTGGAAACATCCTGATGTTGTTTGGGATAATCTGCCGCAACATCGTATTAATAGACTTGAACATGTTAAAAAAGAAGCACTTAGAACAATAAGCCGTCTAACACGTTGTGCACACACGGACGATCTATACATAGAAACGGAGATAGAAACACTGGATCATAGATGGGCAACCCACAAATTAGTTATGCTTTGCAAAGTTGTAAAAGTTGTTAACGGGACGACGTGCGAATCTCTGACTAACCGTATTCCCGTAATATCCCAAGCCAAGAACGCATATAATATCCGGCGCTTAAATCGTAATACTCCCTACTAAGGTCGTACTGAGATCTACAATGGATACTGTTCTCAAGCAACAATCCGTTACTGGAATACCCTCCCTGCGCATGTCACAGAGTCTACTACCATACAAGAATTTAACAGTAAACTACAAGCAATGTATAGCATAAGACAACACACATCGTGGTATTATGTTGGATACAGAGCAGCTTATACGAACATAAGCAGCCTTCGCAATGGTTGCAATAATCTTAATAGACATCTGGTTGACAATCATCTGACGACTCGACAAGTTGTTCTTGTGGATAGATAGTTCCGAAATCGGCCTCTGCAGTCGTCTTATGGAATGTCCATTTGCATGCCAACAGAATACTATTTTTAAAGTTAACAGCGCGAGCCATTTCAGTGCTAAATTTTCAAATATGGTATTCTCTAGGCCTGCAATGGACGTTCATTAAGGAAATATTTTGATTTTCTTGACCAGATTTAGTCAGTACATGGTTCAAAAGCTTCCCATGCCATATCTAAGCATGGCAGTGACGTCCGAGCCATAATCTTATACAGTATGCATACATCTTAAAAATAAGACCGAATGTTTCCAAAAAACAAAAACCGATTCATTTTTGGTTCGTAGCCCACTATTTTGAACTGGGTGTAAGAAATTGTCTGCTGAGTATTTGGAACCTACTTCGATTGGTAGACATTGCTACCTTATGGAGCCATGACTTCCAATCAAATTGAGTTTAATGTATTCAACAGTAGGTTCTAGTTTGCTTGGAAACATGTTAACTTATTTCGGATCAGTACTGTAGATATTTGGCTTGACATCGATATCCCACGTAGTCAACAGATAAAGTTATTAAGTGGGTGATGAGTGGGGGTGGGGTGGTGTGGGTGGTCGGTGGATGGGTTATTGCAATAATAGCCCTATATAAATTAGCAATATCATTTAAAAGTGCATATTTACACCAAAATTCCGGAAAATAAAATTGTTCAAAATTGCATATTTTTCGAAGTTTAAATTGTTTACCTAAATGTGATGAAACGAAATAAATCTTACCAGATGACGATTTAATTCCGTATAAATTTATATAATTCTTTAAGTTGTGAAGCTGAATTACGGACTCGTGCTTCTATTTCAATTTTGTAACTTAAAAGATTATAAAAATGTATGCATAATGAAATCATTATATGCTAAGATTTAGTCACATCTAGTCACATAATTTAAGCCGCTAAAAGGATACAATTTTAACAATTTTATTTTGAAGCATTTTAGTGCGAATATGCACTGTTAACCATTTTGCGACCAAGCCGACCAGAACCCGCCTCTGTAGTGGTCTTGTAATGGTCTTTATGAAAATTTACCACTGGAATGACTGGATCGATAATCGAGCCAGTCATTCCAGTAGTAAATTTTCAAAAATTGTCTTCTCTTGGACTGCAAATGTGCATTCAATAAGTAAATATTTTAACCTTTTAAAATTTTTTTTTAGGAACTAAATGATTAATAGATAGCAATTTCAACTCGCTATATTTCATCTTTCATAATAACGGTGCTCATATCGGTAATTTGAAACTAAATCTCAACTAGTCTATTACGCAACTATTCATGCGATTCCTAATTATCTCCACGACGTAGATATGCATAACAATTATCATTCAATTTGTACCGGAAGTAATGGTTGATTTTATCACGTAATAACGGTTCGGTCAAAATACCATGCTTGTGATGTCACCGAAATCGATTTATATTATGGGGATCGTAGTAATTCATCTTTCGGTACAATCACGCGCTTGTAACCTTCCTATACATTATCGCTGTTCTGATGATCTAACCACATTTTATTATCTAATCAAATTTACGATCTAGTCTTCGATAAAGAAAAATTTCTTCGCGTTGGTTTAGTGCTCCGCTATTATGCAGAAGTATCTTATATTTTATGTCTGATCATAATAACATGCTATAATGTAATATGTTTGATGGCTGACTTTGATTAATTTTCAACGAACATTTGCACTTATATATCAGGTCGATATGCGTGCCATTAACTAGCCGCTAACTGAGGACATTTTCTTTAAAGGGATGCTAATATCATCGAAAATGTTGTATTACACCGATAGATAACGGTTTATAGATTCCATATCATTTATATCCGCTCACATTCCCTTATCCGTATCACAATTATCTCCCGTGCAATATGGCGTAAATGTTGAACAGTGATCGCCACCATTTTGTCTCCTTAAGCGATAGAGTGTGATGTCATGTAAGTGCCAATGCATTACATTGATTACTATTTAATATTAATCGTGTTTAATATTTTGAATCTAAGTTGACTGGAAGTTGCTACTGCCTATGACAGCAACAACATCCAGCCTAATTAGTTTCAAAATACCCAACGGCTTACCTGCATGATTGCTTTCATACGGCATTGTCAAACTATAGTTGGCACCTCTATGATTAAGCGGCATACACGCTAGGCTTTTTCTGATTGATTGAAAAGTAAATCATGGCGGCCATCATAGGCTGTACAAACCTATCAACATTTAGCCACTAAGGCCTGAATATCTTTCGTTGTCGGCATAATAAAAAAGCCCAAATGTCAGGATTGGATTATGCGCGGTAAATTCAATCATCTGAATGGTCAGTATAGGATATAATGAGCTTTCCTTTAACCATGTTTGAATTACGCGCCGCGGAACTACCCCCAACTATAAAAAAGACATTGCCTTATAGACCTGGTATCCTCACTGCTAGATCCTGTCTCGTATAAAGTGCCCCTATATATTGTTAGGGTATACTGTTTCTAAGAAGGTTCTATTTCTGATAATTGATTATTTTTACGTGCTTTCGCACTCGTTTTTGTGTGACATTGTCAAAGCATGCTTACTTATATAGATACATCATTTTCACACATCATTTGGATATTTTTTTTAAATGTAGCATAAATAAGTAATTAATTACCATACCTTGTTATTTGACGTGCTAAAACATGTGTTTCACTTTTACCTTTTTAGGATACATAACAGTGCACATAACTAGTGAAAACATGATACGTAATGATCCAGTCTTCGCAGCAGATGGCATCTGTCAGCTTCTATCAAACACGGCATATGGATTCCACCACTAAAACAATAATTATTTGCTGTGGATGCAACTATGTGGAATAGGGTGCTTATATTGTTTTCATATCTAGAATGATATTTTCACTCGCATGCCAAATCGAAACACGGACAACTATTTTGATTTTAAAAATGGTGATGTTATCGTCCTCGTATTTATTAGGCTGAATGCCATAGTATGGATATACAGAAGAATAAGAAGTATATAACCAGTTTTTTGAATAAATAATTACATATGAAAATACAGCTACTTCGTTCATCGTGCAACGTGCAAATTCCAAGGCACTTTGTGCTGGTGTGCCCCCTGGCATCCTTAGCACATGACCAAACATGCTTTGTTGGGCGACTTTTTGCGGACAGCGGCGATGTGGTACACATCTTGTATTATAGTACATCATTGGAAATTATCCCCTCTGACCATCAGCGTATATTGGTGTGTAGGTGGTTGCGGTGGCAGACATCAAGTTTGTCTAGGGCTGCCTTTGGAGCCACCCAGCAGTTGCAGTTATACAACCGCAAGGATACGCAGGTTGCACTGTATGAACGTAGTCTTTTTGTCAAAAGCATCTTTGATCTACGAATCGATAGCTTCCAGAAGGACTGACATGACGCAGCGTGCACCAATGCCAGCAGTACTACAACTGGACTGTACTACAATGTGCAAATCAACCTAGAAGACATTGCTCCAGTTCACAGTTTCTACTCTACCCAATGATCTTTATATGAAACACTTTGGTAGTATTCCACTTACACAGTCTACTAAACAGTTAACCTTCTTTACAAAAGATAAGTTAAAGTACTAAGAGCATTCTGTTCTGATGCAATTTACACAGATGTCTGGTCGTGGATGGCGGGGCATCTTTGATTGGGTTGAACCTGATAAAACAATTCAAATTACAAATCGATAGCGAGAATTTAGTTTGCAATCAACCATGTGTTACCGCCGAGCCAATGTCAGTCCCATCTCGTTTGCCAGAGGACATGAAATATAAATTCGCAGATTGTCTCTTTCATGACCTCTGTTTTGCGAAAAGCTATCGGCACAAAGTTAAAGTGCGACCTGATATTCAACCAGTTCAGAAAAAACGTTGGTATCTGCCACTTTCGGTTTGTAACAAGGTTTCAGCAGAATTGCAAAGACTGGAACGTAATCGAGAAAATTGATGCCTTCGAGTGGGTGTCAACAATTGTTGTTGCGTATAAGAATTAAGGTGATATAAGATTGCGTGTTGATCTTAGATTGCCAAATCAGGCGGTTGTTATTGATCAGTACCCAATTCCAAATATTGAGGAACTAATTACTGAACCTAGGGGTGAAAAACCTGTCAATAATCTTGATTTAGCATCTGCGTACCATAAACTGAAGGTAGACTAACAATGTCGCGACCTTACTGCATTTATAACTTATGATGGATTACACCGATTTCGGCGTGTTTGTTTCGGCCTAGCTTCAACAACGTCCTGTTTTCAAAGAATGCTGTCTAGTATCTTTAGTGGTTTACCACGTGCCCAGTGCTGGATGGACGATGTACTTGTGTACGAAAACACACGCAGAAAATGATTAAAATGTGCGTGCCACCCTATAGAGACTTCATGCTGCTGGCATCAAATTAATTGGCAAGTGCAAAATCAATGTGCCAGAAGTTTATTAATTGGGATATCAAATACCAGACAATGGTATTGATTCAGACTTATTACGTGTTACTGCGTATTATCGACGCACCGAATCCTACTGATCAACCTACGTTGAGATCATACCTTGGTCTATTATGTATTATGCAAGATTAATTGACAACTTTGCATCAACTGTAGAGCCACTATGCGCTATGCTACGCAAAATCTCTTCATTTGAATGACCTGCTGATGCAGAGGCCAGTTTCGAAAAAGTTAAACAACAAACAAAGCAGTGTCTATCAATAGCGTTATTCGATCCGGATCTCGAAACGGTGATTAGAACCGAAGCATCAGGTTGTGGGCTTGGAGCGGCCCTAAGTCAAGTCTACAACGGTGATGAACTTATTGTTGCATTCGCATCACGATTATTTTCCTACACAGAAAGCAACTACCAAGTAGGTGAGCGTGAGGCACTTGCTTGGATATGGGCATGTGAACATTAGCATACATATGTGTGAGGAAGACATTTAAAATTGAATTGCTCGACCGCTCAACTACAACTACAGTGTAGCACACAAACGTAGTAGTGAGAATAAAGTAGATGAGGACCGTTAGAGATTACCGCTTGATACTATACGTGCCCAAAGGATACAGTAAGTGAGGAAATGTGTACTATTTTTTTTAGAAGACCAGATTATGCCAGTTTCGATTACACAGATGATCAGAGAGACTGGTAATGACACCGCCCTACAGCAAGTAAAGCAATACTTGCAAATTAGTGGGCCAAAATCAAAGGAACTTACTACCTAGTTTAATGACTTCATTTTATCATATGCGAGATGAACCTTTAGTTGATAATGATATTGTGTTATGGGCACAGAGAGAGAGAGAGAGAGAGAGAGAGAGAGAGAGAGAGAGAGTGTGTGTCATTGTACACGTCTTAACTTTCCTGGTGCAACAAGAAACACTCCGCGAAACGGAAACGGTGTGGGGGATAGAGTTGAACAGAAACAATCGAAAATGAAAGTAGAAACTGATAAAATGCGTCATGCTAAGCAGTCTCGGTTTCGTGGTGGTGACAAAGTGTGTGCGCGTAAGCCAGGACATATAAAGAAAGGTGATACATATTTTAGTGTACCTATTGACGTCACAAAGTAGAAAGGTCCAGCTACGTTCGAATCTGCCGATGGTAGAACTTGGAATGCGTCACGTCTGTCTGCTCTTCCAGAGAGGTTCGACCATGATGCCGATATGTCAGCATCTGGTGCTGATGAGCAACCGGAACAGCAACCAGCTCCAGCTCGTCGAAGTGGAAGAAATATACCTCAGCCAGTATGACAAACTGACATGCGACATGGTAATCAAAAGTCAAACAATGATTAATCAGAACTCATAACTCTTCCTAATTTGTTATCAAGTATGTTATCAGGTTACGGTCTTAGAATAAATAATTGCATATGAAAATACAACTACTTCGTTCCGTTACATTAATACGAATACACCACATTGATGATGCTGCTATCTCTGGTTATCAGTCATCAGGAAAAACGGAATTTAACCAGGTCTAGATTTACTACTATGAATTAAGTTATGTTTCCGTATTAGCGACGTTTGTATCATTACTTTTGGTTGTGACCTCTCGTGTTACTATATTATAGTTATTGATGCCATCACAATAGAATTAACGTATTTACATCCCTGGTAGAAACTGGTACCTTAGTACACGAACAGTCTGCAAACCGATACTGGGTATTTACAAGCGGGTATATTTATTTGAAGTATTTAACCCCTCTTGTGCCAACTTGCCGCTTTACTGGTCAAACTGGTCAGACATCGCCATTTGAAAAGCCTAGAGAAGAGTATTTTTTGAATATTTATCACTAAGATGACTGGCTCGGTAATTGAGCCAGTCATTCTAGTGGTAAAGTTTAAAAATACTCTTCTCTCGGCCTAAAGATAGACACTGGCTAAGTAAAAACTTTTTTTTACATCTTGAAATGGTACGCCGGCGAAAAAAAGGAAAAAAAAATAATTGGTAAATTTACAAAAATAGGCTTTTAAAATTAAAATATCTTGAAAAATATTGACCATTAAAATATTTAATTGATGTATCAGGTAGTATTCTGAGCGCTTTGAGACACAGGAGGGGTTAAATGGCAATGCATATCTTATTTCACTAATTACTTGTTAATTACTAAATAAAACTCATTTCATGCCAAAAGCTATACATTCCTATGCAATCGGCGAAACTGTACATACCCTTGTAGAAACTGGTACTCAGAGCATATAACATATCTTCCTTCAAATCCTGTGTAAGCCGTTCAAAGCAATTAACGTATCCAACACAATTTTTTGGTAGACATTTTTTGCTTCAGATGGTGCAAGATAGTTTTATTTTGTGATAAATGGCAGATTACACCCAATCTAAACATAGAGCCGCGGCTTCGTGCCGAGAAATACGACGCTAAGATAACGACCTGCCATTTCGCCACGTCATTATATCCACTAGTTTGTTACACAGATTCAACTTCGGAGACCAGACAGGACTGGACCCAGTCTATCTCTGTAGTGAACTTGTTAACACACAGCAGTGGATCGTGTTGATTCTGCTACCAGCTTAACCCCTGTACCATTATATTAGATTGATAGCGACATTAATATCAACTCGATCCGTCCTCGTTTTGTGTGCGACCGATTTGAATTTACGACTATTTAAGAGGGACTATTTTGCTGTCAACTATTCTTCATACAGACGATAATAGGCTTTATGTCATATGCGGCCGAAGGAGTGAACACTTCTTTGAGCTTCACTCAGTTAATATTTCTTTATGATTCTCCACTGTGTCGCGTCTTTTGCGATCATCCTAAGCTCCTTTAGGTTAGTTTGCGCCTTTAGTCGTCTATTACCTTTTTGCGGCCTGATGGCAAGACACTTAACGAGTCATCATAATTAACACGTGCGGAGTCCTGCGCGTGCATACTTGTCGGCAGCCAATACACACATCCAGAAACCATTTGAGTTTTCAGCAATGCTGGTGCTGGTGTTTTAGGTTTATACCTAAAACCTTTTAGGCCCTTTAATGCCTAAATTTGGTAAACAAAAATCTGATTATCGGTTTTATTGAATGTCTATTAGCAAACCAAAATAATAAAATATTTTAGAAAAACCACAACAAGAATGACTGAATTTTCAAAAATGGTCTTGTCATAGCTGGCACATGTATATTTAAAGATCACTACAGAAGCTGTTTTTGGCCGACTTGCTCATGAAATAATTAACGTGGGCACAACCGCAACTTAGTGCATGGAACCGGGCTTTACATTGTGTCGTTCCCTAAGGAACAAAAACACCTGGCACAATGTAAGGTCTACGTCTATGCGCTATGGTGCCTTTGCGCCATAAGACATCATCAACACCAGTGCTGAAAGCGTGTAATCTCTGGCAGTCGAAAACCATGTCCAAGTATTGGCCGTCGCTGTTGCGCTGTCCTCACATACAGTGGCACAGCGCTGCACAGTTTGGACAGGGCTGGGTTTGAGATTAGACTGTGTCCTCTGTGTTGAATCGTGATGGAGCGCATGTATTTGCGATGTAATACATCGAGACATTTCACACGATCCTTTGAAGCTGCTCAGCTGACACAGTTGTATAACGTTACTGAGACATATGCGGCATCGCATAGGTCGCCTCTTGGCTTTCTCATGGAAGCGCTTCGAATCCACAGCGTCCAGGTTAGCTTGAAAACAAAATGTCATGTTATGCAACCATTTGCCATGCCGTTTGAACTGCAAAGAGGTGAACCCAAGATTCTGCTCTTTCTCCACTTCATCGCGCCACGATACGTCGGATAGTAACACATATGTGAAATCGGCATCTCCTGTTATAAAGAGGTGCGTGGCTTTGAGCTGTTTTGGTGCTATTAGAATCGGTTCATCGAGGGGACCATTTTCTTCATCGAAGAAATCAATGTCATCTGCCTACTTCATCTCTAGTAGTACATCTATCTTTGAGATGGACCTTTCAACTTTTAGCTATGCCCCGCCAATCTCAATCTAAGCTTTACCCACACCATGTCCGTGTTGGGATCGATCGATCTCTGAACTCCCTGATTATCATTTTCCAGAAAACTATTTATGTAAGCTATTAAATATTTTGAAGCTAATTTGACTGGCTGCTGTTGCTGCCTATGGCAGTAATAGCGCCCAGTCAAATTTGTTTCAAAATATTCGACAGTATGTTTATTAAATAGTAAAGACATATAATTCGTACAACGTGTCAGACTATTAAGCGCTAACGATAGACAATATCGAATCATTCATGACGTAATGATTATGTGGTCATCAGACACGTCACTCAGTTAATTATGACGTCACATGACGCCAGGTAATCGATGGATAAACTGGAACGGTGAATTCATTGGTTTGGTCCTGTTGAATTTTCAGGAACAGATGTTGCAGCTGCAGCAAGATGATAGGTGAAGAGCATTGGTGACAAACCATCACCTTGTCGTGATCCTATAGCTGCTAAGATAAAACCATAGCTAGTGGTAAACCTATGCATAAGATTAATACTAAATTTTGCTGGTGTGTTAGTCACAACGCAAGGATTACAAACGTTCAATGATATCCTAGGGCGGCATGTTTGACGTCACGTGACTGGGATACGCGTATGGATGAGTCCAATCTGCCACTAAAGTATGTGCCTTCATAATCAATTACCTCACACGTAGGTTGACTTCACAATCAAAATTCAAAATGTGATATATAGCTAAGTCCATCATGAACTTTTAAAAGTCCGCCTTGCGGACGAATTGTATGATTTTGCTACTTAATAACCATTTTGTAGAATAATTTGATAGTGATTTGACTTGGCGCTATTGCTGCCATGGAAGGCGTCATTATGTCCATCAAAATTGTTAATAGTCTGTCAAGTTTTAAGAATTGTATGTCTTAATAAACATTTCGGTGACTATTTTGAAACTAAGGTGGCTGGGCGCTGATGCTGCCATAGGCAGCAACAGCACCACATGAAATTACTTTCAAAACATTTAACAGCTTACCCTTATAGCTTCCTGGAAAATGAAATTCAAGCCGTGTAGGGATCGATCGATCACAAGTCAAGCAAAGCGTGGGTGGAGCTTAGCTAGAGATGGGCGGGGCATAGCTAGAACTGGATCCATCCATTACTCGTATTAAAATGTGAAAGTTGTAGATGCAGTCCTGACCTGTTTGCACTTTGTAGCCATCACAAACACACGCTCGCATATTATACTGATGGGACAATACTGCCGTTTAATTACTATCTCCCCCTAATTACATGGCTACCAATGGCAGCGAACATGAACTAATGGTTTTAAGTGCTACAACAAGGTCTTCTCGTTGTCTAGTTCCAGTCTACTTCTCAAGAATAAACGAGATATTTTACGATAATTACAGGTACGACCGACGTGTAAAACCAGGATTATGTTCGAAGAATACAGTTAATGCTGCTTCGGTCGGTGAGCGCGTTGTGCTTAAATGAATGGCAAAGATGGAGACAAAGATGGGTGAGATGGGATTGGTGTGAGATTGTGGGAGAGAGAGAGAGAGAGAAACAGCGAGAGAGCGAGAGAGAGAGAGAGAGAGAGAGAGAGAGAGAGTGAGAAGAGCGAGATTGAGAGTCAGAGAGTGAATTGATGAAGGTGAGAACGACGGAGCGATGAAGCGAGAGGGAAAGAGGGGAGATAGATTTACGGATGAGGAGGCGGTGGTAAGGTGTGTGTGGGGGTGGGGGTGGGGGTGGGGAGGCGGTTGATGCGAATGAGAGCGGACGCACACACGCACTCACCCACATAAACAGGTAAGTTCAAGGCCATTTATGTTGATATAGATTATAGATTCACGGGTACACAGCAGGTGGTCTAATCAGGCCTAGCCCATATGGTGGTGGACCACTCTGAGTTAGGAGTTATATAACGGTATTATATAATGTGTTTGTCTGCGTTATATACGATCTCGATGCGTTCTTTGTTTATGTGTCTATCCCTCTTCGATATTAGACCGTCAATGTGGGAGTACTGCTGTAAACGCACAAGTATGTCGTTAACGTTCGCCCATTAGTCTTCCTCCACAGGGCGGCGTAGGAAGAAGTGATCCATCGTTTCCTCCGTGGCACAGGACTGGTCTCGCATATGTCAAGATGTCTTTTTAGTGTTTTGTAATAATATTCGTAAACTATTTACTGTGAACTATAATACTGCTGTTTCCAATAATTGCTGTGCAATTAAGACTAGCAATTCAATTACTAATCATATCTGCGCTGTTTCTAGACAGCACAACAAGTCACTACAACAGAAAACATACCTATTTTCGTTCATTGCATACGATCGTAGCGACGTTGCCTCTAGCAACGGCCATTGTCACCATTAACATCTGATAGAGTATAGCCACCTGAAAGCCAACTGGCGTTGTGGTAATATCCATTTAGGAATGAATATACATATACAATCTATGATTTATAGAATTCTTACACCTCCCATGTAGACATCTTGATGCAAAAGACCGCGTTTTCGATTCTTTCCGGTGCCATACAACTTATATAGGACAACAGACTGAAACGTCGAGACCCTAAATCTCAGCACTAAAAGTAAGATTTGTCTGTTCATTCATTTATTCTGAATTCTAACCCCCATTTTGTTTTGTTTGCTTATTTATTAGTTGAGTTATGTGTATTTAATTGCACTTGCACGCCCCTCTACATCTATTCTAACAATCTGTATAAGTGTGCTGTCTTTTTCTTTCCGCCACCGTTCCCCCCCCCCCAATAAACCCCCACCCCACCCCCACTCAGCCACGCCACCCTTCACCCCCGCCTGCCCACCCATGTTTCCGCTTTCCCTGTGTCGCCACATGGCAAACGCATAACACAACGATATCTCTATTAACAAATAGGGCGTTATCCTTTTTGTGGTGTCCTGCACTTAACCCCTTTTGTGGTAACTTAACTCTCTACTGGACAAGACCGCCAAAACGGACTACGTAGTAGTCTTGAGGAATGTCAATTTTTCATTTAACACAATATGATTTTTGAAAATTTACCGATGGAATAACTGGCTCGGTAACCAAGCCAGTCACTCCAGTGGTAAATCGTCAATCTTTCAGCCGGCAAATAGACACTAGCTAAGAAAAACCGGATTTTCATGACAATTTTCATGGTCAAGCTGGCAAAAAAACAGCACCTGTAGTGGTCTTAAGTAATGTCTCTTTGCACGACAACAGAAAGCTATTATTGTAAATTTAAAGGGTTAATTGATATAAGTAGAATTTTGAGCGCTTTGAGGCGCTATCGACAAAAGAGGGGTTAAATTTGGAAAAGATGGCCCTCGTCTACTGTGACGACTGCCTTAAAAAGATGTATCAAACAGTTAGGCTACGCGGATTGGCATAATGTCAAACCGGTGACGATGCCAATTTTCAAACCGAGTTAAACTGTATACCGGTTTTATGGGGTGGGTTGGGCCAAGGGTGAGTTGGTACAATTATTGTGGGCCTATGTAATATGTTTTCGATAAACATGTAGCAGATATGTGTGTGATGCCCAGAAATTGTGACCCAAAATACGCGCTTACGACGTTCAATCGCTTTACAAGCATCAAGAATAAGGTATATAACGTTCATTTCTGATTACTCCTGTAATCGTTTGCGGACTAACAATAATATTTGTTCCATTTGCAATCGATCAATTCTAATGCACGAGATTCTTCGTTTGCTAATTACCACGCGTCTAACAACAGAATATATACCTTAAATTTTATAATCAATTAAATAATGGGCTATCATTTTAAGACCACTTGTTGAAAACTGTTGGTGTCACGAACAACAACACCTTTATGATATCAATTACTCTCATGTTAACATTCTGATGACATGCGGTCATCTAGTTCTATCATTTACATTGGTTAGACATCCCGGTAATGGTGATTTTGGCATATTACAAGGGGACAGGGTGGGCGTGGTTAGAGCATACGCATATTGAATTAGGCCTATTACTGGTATATAATGCGAACAGGCAGCACTGGTAAAGATGGTCGTTATCTTGTGATCTTAGCTTTAAAGCCTTATCTAATCATGAGGTATGTGGGTTACTTAACCTTGTTGTGACAGCTCACTCGCTCAGAAATATGGCACCAATAGACATGTGTATTTTGTATTTGAATTACGACTATTTAAAAATTCCGCGGAACGCACGATGTGGACTACCTGTTTAGATTGGCGGAATGTTTGAGCAATTAGTCTTAAATATAGGCCATCATGTGTTTTACAGAATTGTGATAACTGAATTAATCACACTGCATGATACTCATCTATTAGCCTACACGTTGAACAAGCGAGAATCACGCGTCAATCATGCGCACAATAATTGAAGAAAGAAAATATTTTATACCCAATTTGATTATCTTAACACCGAATACTAAAGACCAATAGAAAGTCATGCATTTACAATTGCATAGATATTATCGCGTATGTTTAAATATTTCGAAACTAATTTTACTGGGATTTGGTGCTACAAATAACAGCAGCATCTTGCAGTCATATCAGTTTCAAAATATTGGAAAAGATTTAATGGGAATAGAAAATCACGGAAATATTGGCTTTTGTACGTTCAATTAATGGACACATTTGGTCAATAAAATTAGAATTTTCTCATGGAAAATATCAATTTGCAGACTAAAGAAGATTATTTATTTATTTACCGCTTGAATGCCTGGTTTCGTTATCTAGCCAGCGATTTCACAGATACAATTAAAAAAAAATAGACTATTTTAGATCTGCAAATTGACAGTTCTCAAGACCACTGCAGCTACCAACTTAACAGCAATATTTATACTTTTTAAAGGATTAATCAGTATTGGGTAATTCGAAAACTAAAATAAACTATAAACGGTATATCGCGCAGCTCTATCAAACAGCCCAAGCACTCCAAATCAAACAACGTCGCCAAAAAGAGCTAAGCTATCCATCACTATTTCTCCAACAGGCCCATTCACTCACGATAACACGCCAAAAACATGCACTGAATGGCGTCGCTTTAGTAGACACGCCTTACATAAACATAACAGATGATAATCAAGATTGCGATTTGTGCAGTCGTCGCATCCTATGTACATGTGAGAATCCAAATAACAAGTACATGCTATTGTGCCACACCTGCAGAAACTGGCAGCATTATGCTCATACTAAAAGCACACCTAATGAGTACACGGCGTAGACACACCTGCTGTGCTTGCACAGTTGTAACACATAGAATAATATCTATAATCGGTATACCCTAATCAAACTACCAGCATTGTAAATCAAAGTGACACTACTGTAGCTGCCGCTACTGCTGTTGAGCATAAACAATCTAGCAATGAAACTGAATGTGACACCACCCTAGCCATCTCTACTGCTACTGCAGCATGAGCTCCAACCCGATATCTGTCAATGATACAGTACCTAGAACCGCAGTAAAACACAAGGATTTACATATCACGCACACATCTATCGCAGCTGTACATAACATGAAGGTGACCCCGGCCAACTCGACAAACACTTGTTTCCTTTTTAGCACACCAGCCAATCTACAGAACACAGCAGCACCACCGACATCTCACCCATCTGTATTGCAAGACCTAACACCACAGATGAGGCGCATACAGATAGATTTTGAAACAATGCGGAAGTAACTAGCCTACATACAGCCAAATCTACAAATAGATCACACACTGACAGCCACACCCTATCGTGATGCTCTCATACTAAACCGGCAAACAGCTAGAAC
Source organism: Chaetoderma sp. LZ-2023a (assembly GCA_034401795.1). Taxonomy (NCBI): domain Eukaryota; kingdom Metazoa; phylum Mollusca; class Caudofoveata; order Chaetodermatida; family Chaetodermatidae; genus Chaetoderma; species Chaetoderma sp. LZ-2023a. The sequence continues at coordinate 36,874,509 of CM067364.1, read as the reverse complement.
AATAAATAATCATGCCAACGAGAGTTCCCCACCAACTGATAGCAAGTCAATATCGGTATTAACTAAAACAATAACAGCACTGCAAAATCCGGCTAGCAAACAAACTTCTGTATATATCCAACCCAAAACCTCGTCACACCTACGGTCAGACCCACATCATGCTATTAGCGACATTTCCTGAAGCAATACCATGGCAAACTCTAAAAAAGATCAGATCAACAATGGCAAACCACCTACTAGAAGCATGCCATATTTCAACCCGTTAGATACATGTGAACAGGCAGAAGACAACAGAAAAGGCGTGCTGTTTGTAGGGAGGTCTACTCTCAGGAAACTGAGTGGTAGATATATGTCTACAAGTGACCTCAATGTGAGTAAACGGCACTTCGAGAGGCACGAGTACTTGATGTGAATAATCAGTTAGAGAATCACATTTCTACTAACAGCCACGATGCCACTGCCACCAATATCGGGCATACTCTGCTAGGCTAGATACACTATTTGCATTTAAACATGTACAAACAGACTTGCCTGGGCAAGGTGTACAATAATTATCGTTTGCTAGTTGTAATATGGTGTACTCATCCTGTCTATCGCCCCCCCCCCCTCCCCAGTGTAAAAAATGTTCACCAGAGGACTGGAAGTATGCTGAATAAGTATATAGATGGTTAGGTTTGTGTCTGTCTTGTGAAAGGTTTAATGAGGAGCTTAGACAGTTCATTATATTCTCAAATAGGAGTCTGGTGCAAATTACACTTGGATGAATATGCCGAGTATGCAGTTAGAATACTAATAAACTAAAGGAACAGATGTTTGACAGGTTAGTTCATAAATAGCCTTCTAGAATTTTCCCATGGCAAAATATTTAATTGATGTATCATGTAGTATTTTGAGCGCTTTGAAGCTCTGTTGACACAAGAGGGGCTAATGCATCATTAAATGTAGGCAAAATACCAGAAAGTTGGGCTAATGCTAATATCTCTACTATCTTCAAAATAGGTGATGCACGAAAGCCTGATAACTACTACCCTATCAGTCTCACCTCTGTGGTGAACAAGACTTATTTGCTGATGATACAAAACTATTCAAATCAATCCGTAAGCAACCAGGTCGAGATAGCATGCATCACGATACAGACTATATGTGCCTTTGTACAAAATAACTCGCTCCTAAAACTCCATCCAGACACATGTAAAAGTATGAGAATTTCTTCCAGAACCCCAATTCCCCATGTCTAAATAATGGATTCTAACCACCATACTTTAGAGTATTCCCCACCCACCACCCCCACCCCCACCGAACAAGACACTGGGGTTATAATTGATGGAAAAATTACTTTTGTCCAACACATAAATGAAAAAATAAACAAAACCGATCAAATAATGGGACTAATTAAACGCACATTTAACTACATAGATAAAGAAAACTTTAACCACTTCTTTAAATCCATTGTCAGGCCTCGCATCGAATATGCAAATGTAATCTGGCCACCTTCCCTAAAAACATGTAAATGCGATGGAAAATGTCCAACGGTGTATCACAAAACGTATCCCCGGCATCCTTATCCAAAGGAACTCAACTTACCAATACTCATATTTAAATGACTGTATGGTGATATGATTGAGATATATAAAATATCTACGCAACACATTCGATCAACCTCCATAAAATCTTATCAACCAAAACCAAGACAAAAGCATAGCCTTAAAATTCAGAATATCAGAACTAGGCTAAACTTGTCACAAAGTTCTCATTCACGTTGCGCTGCACAGACCAATGGAACAAACTATTCGAACGCAGTATCAATACACCATCTATCAACTCTTTTAAACCCAGATTAGAAAAACAATTTACAGTAAACCAGTCTGCTATTCAATTTTGAATCTGATCCAATCTTTCATACCACTCGCATTAAAGAACTACGAACGAATCATGAATGCGATGACAACCAACAGCTGACTCAGCCATCAGTATATGCAGCCTAGAGCTGACCTCAGGCGCGAGTTGATGCTTTCTGTCAGAAGAGGATTTATGTGAGTTCAGGTAAGCATATGTCTCCCAATTTTAATTTCTGTGAAACATATTTCACGCGTGCGCGCCTATTGTGGCGCAGCGCCATGCCACTCATGCATGCGACTGCGCCTGGTTGTCAGTTTTGTCTGGCTGCACACACACCCGCCAGCCCAGCCGCCAGCCTCCGCATGCATGCACGCACGCACACACGCATGCATCTCAGGAAACACATCTACCCAACACTATTGTCTGGCAAGCTTAATAGAAAAAGTGTGCGTGCGTGTATGCGAGCTTGTATCCATATGTACTGGCATGCAGTCGGGCATGCTTGCGTGTGGGCGTGCGCTTGTGCACACGTGCATACATGCCACATACCTAACTTAGGTAAGAAGTAACTTAGATCGTTAAGAGGATTGGACTGTGATGAATTTGGGGACATCCCCCTCCCCTCCTCCTGATCGTCTTCCTCCCACGTGCTATCTCCCTTCCACCCTCCCTCCCTCTCCCCTTCTCACCCTCCTCACTCTCCCACCCTCTCTCCCCACATCTCTCTCTCTCTCTTTCAAAATCTTACATTGTTAGCTAGATCCTATGCGCTAGAGACAGTATATCTATTGGCAGCGCAGACCCAGGCCAAAGCGATGTTTGGGGTGGATGAGTAGATATGCATTTTGCTGGCGGAGAGCGGGTCCTTACTTTTACTTTTGACATTTGAGTATCAGTGTCGCTGCTGAGGTTGGGTAGATTGTATGTGGATCCACCTTCATGCCTGATTATATATATAAGGACCCGCTATATAAGCGGGTCCTTATATATATACTCAGGCATGAAGGTAGATCCACATACAATCTACCCAACCTCAGCAGCGACACTGATACTCAAATGTCAAAAGTAAACGGCCCTCGGGGAGCAGATAGTTAACATCCACGTCACCCCCAATCCAACCGAAGCCATAACTAAAATACTGAAATATATGGAATCATCAGCTAACAGCACCATAGGAACCAGGTATACTGATGACCCTGTAGAGGTAAAGGTATCAGCAGAGCAGAACGCGTTTTGGCTGCGCATCTGTCAAAGTAGCCAAAGTGAAGATCGCCGCAAACTATGCAGGGAACGCAATATTAAGTTGTGCTACATCAGCGAACGCTTAACCGATCTTGCTATTCACCAAGCAGCCACCCTGGCAGAGGACATCACTGCCACGAATGTCTGTCACAAAATGTTTCGGGAAGCCCGAGCCCTGAGAGTTACTGACTACATACCACCACTCACCGCACACAACTCTGATGGACACGTTATCGGGACTGGACAGGGTAAAGAATGGTTCAAGGAACAGATCACTGACCACGACGATGAGTGTTTGCACTGGTTCTAGGGCGACCCCGGGCCTATACTAACACCAATTAAAATAGCCTAAGTTGAGAAGGTACTCAATGCGCTGACAAATTGACATGCATCCGGAACTGATGGCACGAGCAATGAACTATTCAAATACGCCAGTGCCATATTCTCAAAACCGACGATGGACCGAATCATTCCAGCTTTTATGCACCTGGCTCTGAGCCAATCTGTGGCCCATTGTACCCATCAACAGAATACGGAAGATCCTATCTAATGCTACCATATGCCGCATCCGAGACAAGAGCGATAACTTCGTGGACGAAGAGCTAAGCGTGGACGCAACTTCTGTATGGGCTCAACGTATGCGTTTTGGATTTACACAAAATGGGTAGCGACATGTCAGGAGCGTTCGAAACATTTAGGATCTAAAAGGTCCTAGATGTACTACGCCAGGCCAGTTGCAATGAAGATGAGCTACGACTAGTGAGACTACTACTGGAAGACACCACGCTGAGAGTACGGGTCAAGTCCGTGAAGTATGTAGAGCTTGAGACATCAATCAGCTCCTGAAAGGGAGATAGTCTATTACCGGTGCTTTTCACCTGTTACCTTGCTGCTGCATTGAAATAACTGCAAGAAAATTCTACAAGACCAATCCTTCAGTGTCCATACTGGTTGTGCGGCTAGAGATGGAATATGCCGACGAGGTAGACTTCAGAGACGAGGAAAAGAAACTTGACAAACTTCTCCTAATAGCTTAAAGCAAACAAAAAAAATTGAGAATCTGTTCATGCATCAATTCAAAACTGAGTTCGTCCACATCTACCTATTTACAAAGCAGAAAACTAAAGATAATGACAACCCGCTTCGTCGCGGCGAACCATGGAGGAAAAATAGTTCACATTGCAGCACGCTGCTCCATGGGGAACAAAGTGTTCCAGTCCTTCGGGAGGCTATGGATTCGTAGATCAAAGATTCCCTTGACAGCAAAACTACGTTTATACAACGCAACGTGGGTATCCTTGATGCTGAATAACTGTAACAGCTGGGCAGCTCCAAAGGCAGCTCTAGAAAACTTGAAGCCTGCCACCGCAAACGCCTGCGCACCATCACTGGTCACGAATGGCGGACAGCATAATTTCCAACGATGCACTATGCACGATGTGTAATACATCGCCGCTGTCCGTAATAGTAGCCCAGAACGATGGTCCATGTTTGGCCATTTGCTAAGGATGCCCGATGCCCGAAGACACACTTTCCAAAAAGAGAGTCGTGGAATTAGCCGTACTTGGAGCCAGCAAATAGAAAGCCAGGCCGTCATTGCATAAATCTGCTACGATGTGGCCTCAAGTATGTAGGGCTCGGTTCACTCAAATCAAGAATGGACCTGAGGAAGCTAAAGATTTTGGCTGAGAACACGACACAGTGGTCAGAAGCGAGGACGGACTGATTGCAGCATATATATATATATATATTGGTCAATTGAAATGATCTAAGTCTGTCACGAAAACCAATTGAATTTGAATTGAATTCACATTTGCTCCAAGCCAAATTACTTTCAAAAAATTCAATATAATGATTAATAAATTGTAATTTCACCATGGGCATACAATTCGAATTCAATCGGTTTTCGTCACAGACAGCCCATGGTGACGTGATCTAACAAGTCATGGATTTAGTTATGACGTCAGATATTAGAGTGACAGATCGGATCTGTATTTTCTTATCCCTTACCAATCTGATTTCTAAATTTCCAAATTAAATTAAAATATGAATTACTCGCAGATAGCAACATCGTCCACTAAAATTGTTGAAAAATGTGCACCAGTTTCTTTGGTATTCATCCAGTAGAACATAGAATATTTACATCAGATTGGCAAGGGTTAAACGAACGTCGGTCAGTGGTGACTGCTGTCTCCAATGCCCTTCATTACAGGCAGGTTTCAATGCAAGTAGTGTCCAGTGAACCAGAATAATTCAATACGGATGTACAATTAATGGGTCCAGGAATCATTGCTTCTTCACTCTCAATGGACATTTCCAATTGTATCTGTTTACATCGCGCGCGTTGGGATCGATCGATCCATATACTCTCGGACTATCAATTTCCAGAAAACTATACAGGTACGTTGTTGAATATTTTGAACCTAATTTAACTGTTTGCTGTTGCTGCCTATGACATCAATAGCGTCCAGTGAAATTAGTGTCAAAATATTCAACAGCATCCTTATTAAATAGTAGACACGCAATTCGTACAGCAACGCTTAGTCCGTGACCAATTATGAGTTCGTCACTTACTTTTCTACGTTATTCATGACGTCATTGTGTGTCAAGATTCTACTGATATCAATTAACCTTATTAATGGTCAAGAATTTTTAAAGGAATGCATATTTTAGGTCAGTAAATGTTCATGTGCCGGCCATTGTAATTTACACAAGTAGTTTTCTGTTGGCGTGGACATGGATACTTCTCAATGCCACAGGCGATGGGTAGTGGCCAAGTAAATTAAAATTATTTAGCATAGTTACCGGTCATTATCTAACCTGAAGAAACTTTTTTTAACCTTTGCCACTGGGATGACTGGCTCGGTAATGTAAATTTGCAGGCCAAAAGAAGATAATTTTTGAAAATTTACCACTGGAATGACTGACTCGGTTACCGAGCATTCATTCCAGTGTTAAATTTCCAAAATAGTCTTCTTTTGACCTGCAAATTGATATTTATCACGACTACAGCGGAGGTCGGTTTGAACCCGCTTGGCAATGGTAATGACTTGACACAACATGTATCAATGAGACCTCTAAATGACTTTAGAAACCGCTATGAATTTTGTATAATTAATTAAAATATTTCATTAAAGAGAAGGGCTGCGATCTGAAATACGAGAGCGAAAAGTCTACAGGAGCTCGCTCAGAGCAGCGTTTGTGAATGCTACTGTCGTCTAGACAGAAAAAGATGACATTAGTTCGTTTGCAAAATAACACTTTACCATTCTTTGTTAGCTCGAATCGATTTTAGCGGTGATTGTTAGTTAATTACACAGACTTAACTCCTAACCATTTAACCCTCGTATTCGTTCAAGAAAGGTTCAATTTTCTCATTGAAAATGTCCATTTTGCAGACCAAGTGAAAACCATTTTTGAAAATTTACCACTGGAATGAGTGGTTCTGTTATCAAGCCACTCATTCTAGTGGTAGTTTTTCAGACATAGTCATCTCTTGGTCTGCAAATATACATTTATCAAGACCAGACGCCGTTTTTGGCTGACATGAGTAGTAAACGGTTAAGAGAAATTTTCACTGACGTAACACTGAAACGAAGTAATAACTAGAAAACATTCAATCAAGTAACTGTAAATCTGTGATGATTGGGAATCAAGGTTTATTATAAGCCAGTCTAGGTTTTGTCCCAGTTCAAACATCCATAGTTGAAATTCCCATAGTTCTACATTGGGCATAAAAATTATTTCTTGGAAACTGCAACAGGGACAAATTGCCACACCTGACAAAAATTGAGGTAACTATTCTGGTGAAATAGGTATTTACCCAGATTATTCAGCAGGAATTCTATTATTCTGAGCGCAAGAAATGGCCTCTCAGGACTAACTTCCATGAATGGTACCGCGGTCTGGGTCCTTTTACAAAAATTGGGCAAATTATCCACGATTTGCCACCTCCACAAAAATCCTAGAACCCATACTGCATTTCGCCTCAAATTGAGTAGACGAGTTGTGTAAGAGCATAGTGCATGAATGTGAAATGGTAATGCGTTTGATACTCTATTTATTTCATAGGCCATGGAGGAATACAGTTTCTCAGTCAATCATATGGCGTCATAATCAACTACTTTAGATGTAGGCTGAAACCATAATCAATTACTTCATGAATGACACAATTTATTACGTCATAAACTCTTATTAGTTCGTCAAAGTGTACGAATTGGATGTCTTTACTATTTAATAACCATTCTGTTGAATATTTTCACACTAATTTGACTGGCCGCTGTTGCTGCCATAGGCAGCATCAGCACCCAATCAAATTAGTTTCAAAATATTCAACAGCGTACTCGTATACTTTTCTGGTAATTGAGATTCGGGAAGTTCATGAATCGATCGATCCCAGCACGTGTGGATCTTAGCTACAGATGAAGGATGAGGGTGTGGTGGTGGTGGTGGTGGGGGGGGGGGGGTGTAGGCATAGCTAAAACCGGATTCCTCCATAATTTTGACGTCGATTCTCACCATTTTTTAGCAATTTAAAATTAAAGTTCTGCTCAAAGCGCAACAAAATATAGTGACATGCGCAACATCATAACACTATTTCTGATTGATTGATTGAATTCTCTGAACGTGTCATTGAAATTTATCATAATTATAGTTCATTACTATGCGTACATTTCGCACCATTTTATCAACAGCAAGACGGTTATATATGTTATCGCCGCTGGGCAAGGTGGCTGGTAAGTAGGTCAGCGATGGAGCAGTGCGCGCTGTAAAATACATTGTTTTAAACCTATGTCCCTAAACCGATAAAATAATATGCAATGGCTTAATGGATGAATCCGATCTGCCACTAAAGTATATGACGCCATTATCAATTGCGTCACGCGTAGCTTGACGTCACAATAATAATTGTCAGAGATACTCCTTCATATAGCTGGAATTGTGCATCAAATGTACGAATTGTATTTCCTTGATGGATATTCTTTTAAATAAAGATTATATTCCATATTTTGAAACTATATTTTGAAACTATTATGACTGGGCACTGTCATAGGCAGTAACAGCACCCTGTCAAATTAGTTTCAAAACATCAAAACATCCAACAGCGTACATGTATAGTTACCTTGATATTGGGAGGGTTACACCGATTACAACACTGGTAAACGTGGGCGGAGCTTAGTTAGAGATTGGAGGTGCATTGCTAAAAGTGGCTTCATCCATTACTGTTATGCAATGGATTATACGCTTGCATATGTGGTACAATAAAATCATATTATAATTGAGTCCAAGAAGCCACCTGCCCCCCCCCTGCCAATCTGTGGCCCTTTGTGCTCCTCAACAGCATACGGAAAATCCTATCCAATGTTACTCTATGTCGCATCCGAGACAAGATAGATGACTTCGTCGTATCATGCCAAATTGGCTTCAAACGTGGACGCAGCTGCGCAGAGATTGTAGGGGCTCAACGCATGCTTGTGTCGGTAGTCATCTCCAAACACTGTGACTTCGACAAAATTGGCATTGACATGGCACAAGCCTTCGACCCAATTAAACACTCAAAGATCCTAGATGTACTACGCCAGGCCGGTTGCAATGAAGATGAGCTACAACTAGTGAGACTACGGCTTGCAGACACCGAGCTGAGAGTATGAGTCAAGTCAGTGAAGTCTGTAGAGCATAAGGCATCAATCGGCTCCCCACAGGGAGATGGTCTATCTCATGTGCTCTTCACCTGTTACCTTGCTGCTGCACTGAAATCCATGCGGGAAAGTTCCACAAGATCAAAGCCCTGGTGTCAAAACTGAATATGCCGCTAGAGATGGAACATGCCGACCATATGGACTTCATAAATGAGGAAAAGAAACCCCTTGAAGAACTTTTCCCAATGGCCGCAAGCAAACTAAAAATTGAGAATCTCTTTATGAATGAACCTAAAACAGAGTTAACCACATATACATATCTAGAAAAACATGAAACTAAAGAAAACGACAATCCACTCCGTGGTGGCGAACCCTGGAGGAAAAGTAAAATTCTGGGTTCACTGCTTTGCTGTACTACTGCACGCTGTGCCATGTGGAACATAGCTTTCCAGTCCTTCTGGAAGCTATGCATTCGTAGATCAAAGATACCCTTGATAAAAAGGCTACTTTTATACAATGCAACCTGTGTATCCTTGATGCTGTATAACTGTAACAGTTGGGCAGCTCTAAAGACAGCTCTAGAAAAACTCGATGCCTGCCACCGCAAACACCTACGCACCATCATTGGACACCTACGTACCATCACTGGACACCGATGGCCAGACAGCATTATTTCCACCGATGCACTATACAAGATGTGTAATACATCGCCGCTGTCTGTAAAAGTCGCCCAGCAAAGATGGCGCATGTTTGGCCAAGTGCTAAGGATGCCAGAAGACACACCAGCACATAGAACCTTGGAATTCTCTCTACTCGGAGCCAGCAAATACAAAGCCAGGAGAGGCCGTCATTGCAGAACTCTGCTAAGCGTGCTACGAGGTAACCTCAAGAACGCATGACTCGGTGCACTCAAGTCAAGAATGGACCTGAGGAAGCTAAGGATTTCAGCTGAGGACAAGACACAGTGATCAAAAGCGAAGAAGGACTGATTGCAGCTGTAGGATGTTTCTACTACTACAGCCACAGAATACAGTAATCATATATACACACATAATTGAGGCATGTTGCTGGATCTTCCTATTCCAATGCGCATGGCAATGAGTTGCACTAGTTAAAACTTTCCTGTCGAACTTCAACATTCCTCAGTCATGATGTTGACTCGTCACGTGGGGCGAATATGACGGAGAGGCTAAAAGAAGGATCAATGGGTGATTCCGTCTATCCATCAATCACATGACGTCGTAATCAAGAATGACGTAGCTAAGCTCGCTACAAACGCTTAATTGATTGATAACTGACTAAGCGTTGCTCTAAAAATTGTATGCCTTTACTATTTAATAAACATGCTTTTGAATAATTTGAAACTAATTTGACTGGGTGCTGTTCCTTCCATAGGCGACAACAGCGCCCAGTCAAATTAGTTTCAAAATATTCAACATGTTGCCTTGATAGTTTTGTGGAAATTGATAGTCAGGGAGTTCAGGGATCGATGGATCCCAACCTGGGCGAAGTGTGGTTAGAGCTTAACTAAAGATGGGTGGGACATAGCTAAAACTGGATTGTTACATTTACAGCTAAGCCAGCATATTTCTAGCTACACCCACCCCTCACCACACCCCATTCTGTATGTACGTTCGAATCACTCTAACACTTTGAATCATGAATTGCCAGAATCTTAGATACAAGTTAACAATGCAGGCATCCGATAACGTGTTGGAGGTTTTGAAACTAATATGACCTAGAGTTGCTGCTTCCTCTGGCAGCATTCATTGCCAATCAATTCAAAATGTCCTACAGTTAATTGGATTATAAATTCACCTCTTCATCTGCCAGTCTGATTGTTTTAAGAAATGTTCATAAAGACATAGTTCTGGTGGTACTATCGTTGAACCCCACGAAGTGCATGTTCTGACCCTAGCGTTTCCCCCAGGCAAAGCGCTAGCAAACACAACCGTCGCTGATTGGTTGGGAGATCAGATTCTTGATTTGATAAACATATTGACCAGTCCGCTCGAGGAATCTGATCTATCACTCCAGCGCTGGTTCCAAAACTCCCACCCATGACTTTGAAATTGCTGATACAAGAGAATGGATATACCGGATTACACCGCATTGGCTCATGAGCCAAATTACGCGTGGTCGAGTGTGTTGTCTATGTGCGGGATAGATTGTTCCTACCTCCAAGATCTTAATTCAGAAAGTTGTAGAAATTCAATGTCTCAGCGTATACAAATGCTCAGGAGGAAACTGTTAAAAGTGAAAATGTCCGTGACTAATAGATCATAACGGGAACCTCATAACGCATGGTGTTTAGTTTCAGCAAAAGCTGGATTTTGATCATATTTAGCAAGGTGTTTGCACCTACTTAGTGTCCCAAATGGTACCAAACCAGTTCCAAATAGGGTAGACAACTACACCTGAATTTACATGATATACCATCGCGAAAGAGCAGAGCTGAAGATATCGGGGTTTTAGTAATCAGGATGTTCTACAAGCAAGGGTCAGAGACACACAATATGTAGGATCGGGATAAGTGTATGACGCTGTCTTGTATGAACCTAGTTGAATGCGGTGCATTATTGCACATAGTATATAGTGATAAAAGGATAAATCTTCGATAAGAAGGATAACCAATAAAACGAATTTAATGCCCTGAAGGAATATACGAGTAAAAGGATAAACTCTTGGCTCTAGATCTCAATGGCTATGGATGCATGAGCTAAACGGCAAATAAGTTGGCCGAAGTGTTGTCATCCTCCAAAGGCCAAGAATGAAGGATTATGTCAGCAAAGGAAAATCCTGACAAATATGAGGAGATGGGTACAGCAAAATAACAAGGAATATTATCGTGTTCCACTGAATGAATGCACTGCCAATGCTTGATACAGAAGGATCAGCTGAAGTTTCCAGGAAAGGTGAAATCTTGAGAAAATCAGTGCACACTATCGGGAGAGACGCAGGTTTCTGGTTAGCGCACCATGTTGCACATAGTTGTAAGCTGATGGGCAAAGAGCAGTTTAAGTCATTCGTGGATATGAGGTGTGGGGGTGTGGTTGGGGCCTAGAAAATGAAGACAATTGTCCATTCGTCCGACCCATCAATAAAACAATGTCACTTTCCTGAAACACGAATATGTCGCCAGGAGTGCTAAGTGTGCCTAATGGATAGTCCTGTCTTGGGTATGGCTACAATGTTACTCAAGATCGTAATCTGATTGTACTCTGAGTCAGCGCCACTGAAGCAAACAGTTTTCATGCAATGGTATAGTAATCAACTTTTTGGCAGATCGTAATAAACAAACGAATCAAACGCTGCCATTTGTATAATACAACACTAACCGTCGATTTAATTTAGGACTAAATGACAGGTAAGCGTATAGTTGGTTGATGATAAGATAGTCAAATTCAAATTCCAGGAGTACAATGATGATAGTAGAACGATACTCCAGTGACGTCATTACGATATTGTCCTAATGCGATACCATGAATGAATATAGAGAATGATGCGCTGATCACGGCGCAACTGGGGAATCTATTTCAAGCCATGCCCATTGCTAGCTAAGACCCGGCCATGTTTTGTAAGCGTTAGCATCGATCTTTATACTTTGAGCCCTGAATTCTCAGAATCCCATTTTCAATGTAATTATACAGGCAAGCTGTTGAATATTTTGAAACTAATTTGACTGGGTGCTGTTGCTGCCTATGGCAGCAACAGTACCCAGTCAAATTAGTTAAAAAATAGTCAACATAATGTTTAGTAAACAGTAAATACATCAATGACATACAATTCATACCATTGACTGACGTTTAAATGTTCACGACTGAACTAGACACGTCATTCTGTATGCATTTTGATTGGCACTCCACCCCGCATGTGCCGAATTGATTATGATGTCATATACTTGAGTGACCGATCTGATCTGTCGATTAACCTTAAGCTGCCGCGCAAAACGTGTTAGCCAATATAAGAAATATCATATTACATAGCGAATCATAATTAGTAATTAACCCTTTAACTACAGAATACCCAGAATCTTGATTTCAGACTAACATACAGGTAAGCTGTTGCGTGTTTAAACCTAATTTGAAAGGTACCACGGGAAGCACGACTCCCAGTCAAATTATTTTCAAAACATTTAGCAAAATACTTATTAAATTATAAATTAGTTTTTGAGTTTGACATTTCAGGTTCAAAGGTTTAATATAGACGTCATTATCGTTTAGTATGGTTATTAACCATTTAACGTCTAAATTTGGTCAAGGAAATCTAAATATGTGCTTATTAAATGATCATCTGAAGGCCAATAGAAGGATATATTTTTTAGAAATCACCTCTGGAATGGTTGGCCCGTTTATCGTTGGTAAACTTTCAATAATAATCTTCTCTTGTCCTCCCATTCCTCAGGACCACTGTAGAAGCCGGTTTTGTCCGGCTTCTCCATGAAAGGGTTAATACGAGTGTTTGACATGAAATGAATGCAAATATAACTCCAGCGTGTTCAAAATTCAATACATTTAACATGTGATGTCACCGTTTAGCTTAAGCAATCATGACAACACACTAGCAACATCTGATCTGAATCAGCATATACTTTTGTTCATACAGTCACAATGTGCAATGTTTTCATTAGTCGAGCCATTGTCATAGCAAATCCGATCAGTAAACATGTGAGAACAACAATGGCATGATGCTAGTTGTGCCCTTACTTGACGGAAAGTATGCGAACCTTCGCCACGATCTTGTGTAATGCACGATAGCCCTGAGATGTGACAAGTACTGCATGGAAATCTGATTTCCTTAGTGTATATATCCAAGGATCACATATCAGTGGGAGGAGGCGGAGAAGCAGAGTTACTTGGAGAATACACGAAGGTAGAAATGTCGCCTCCGGATCATCCAGGGATTTCACACGCGAGACAATTAATATATATTTGGGTAGCTTACAGACAACTTGAAGCAGTGTTACAATAAGCAGTGTCGCTACACTCTTCGAAATTGGTCCGGCTTGACGTCGATTGTTTGTGATTGATAGCATGGAAATTGAATTTACGTTGCGAAGATGGTCGCGATGGCGGCGAGCGATCCTGCAAATAGCAATATACACGCTTATTTGAAATGTTGATAGTAGCAACAACAACGAGATTGTTATAACAGACATCGCATATGGATTTGCACAAAACACCGTGCTGAACCTTTCACTGTTATACGGAATAATAACCGGCATGTAGCTCAAAGTATGAATTATTAGAAGCGTTAATACGATAGCAATGCAGATGTGTTTTGTTTTCAGCCACACCTTGTAGCGGAGTGGATACATCAGGGTGAGCAATCTATCTCCTCCAGCCAGGGCTAATGAGCTCGTCTCATAGTAACAACCGACACAATTCTGGCACATCAGAAAAATGCGAAGCATGCCACAATCCAACTGTGCAATCGATGGTCCAGGCAAAAAAAATTCCGCAATTGTATGAGCAATTCCATCCATTGAACGCAGCAGTTCAGCCAAAGCCAAGTTTACCAAAAACACATTCTCAAATTTTCTTAATTGATGCGACCGAATGTACAAAACGATAACAAGCAAATTACTGAAGGCCGCCGGGGTACATATTAGGAGTTTAGAGACGCGAACTATCATTAACATCCATGGGTTGTGTGCCGTCAGCGGCCCTTGCACATCTTCCGTTGCGTTCCACGTTTGGTTATCCATTTTTTGGGTAGTAATCCAGATTCTAAGTACAAATACTATTCTATCAAGATGTCTTTAATGTCATGGAACTTGGTAAATACTTTTCTATATAGAAACACCACTACTAAGCAGCAACGGCAATTATCATTATTCTTTTCGCTGCGAACATATTTTAACTTTCCACGACAATGAAATTTCTATTCAATGGCGGTGATTCACGTTGATATTTTGAGACAAAAACAATAGGATGCTTGTGAGAACATCTGGTGATTATTTACGGGCGTTGCGTGTTGCCATGTGTGTGATCTTAAGTGTAAATTACGTTGCAATAAGTGTACGGTAAACACAGAATTAGCGGTTGTTAAGTATATTCGACTTGTATTTTTAAACTATCAGATTGCTATATAACGTTACACGCGTAATGCACTTGAGGTCATAAGTGCATAATAAACATAGAATCAGATATGTTAAGATAATATAGCTTGATTCGTGGACAGGTGCTAATGGAAGAATCCACTTTTAGCTATGCCATGTCCATCTCTAGCTAAGCTCTGCACTCTTGTTGCCAGTGTTGGGATCGATCGAATCATGAACACTCTGAATCTCAATTTACAGAAAACTATGCTGATAAGCTATTGGATATTTTGAAAGTACTTTGTCTGGGTGCTGTTGCTGCCTATGGCAGCAACAGTGCCTATTCAAATTACTTTCAAAATATTCAACAGAATGTTTATTAAATAGTAAAGACATACGATTCGTAAAACTTGACGGAATTTTAAGCGTTTATGACGGACTTAGATACGGCAGTCATGGCGTAATTAATTGTGGCGTTAACCTATGTGTGACGTAATTCATTATGACATCATATATTTGACTAACAGCTTGTATTCATCTATTGTCATTATTAATGCTGACAACTAATAGGGTTCAGTTATTAAACGACAGATGATAAGTTCAATTGGACAATAACAGTGCTTCTAGCATGGCCTCATCTCAAAGGTCAACCTGCCTGTTGATAGAATTCCAACAGCGTCAAGACAATAAGCGGAATGTGTTGTACTTAGGGACGTGTTTCATAAGTGCTCATTATTTTAATAGCATGATATGAACTGCTGTAAAATGTGGGCAATGTCTCGAAATAATCACATCGTTCACCTGTTATCTATCATCCCTGTAGCGTAGTCGCGTGCGGTTGTACCATAAGCTATCTGATATGACGACTTTTCACTGCTTTAATGAGGAAATAGCTCTAGTACGCACATAGGGCCTAAATGAACTCGTCCCTAATGTTTACATTTCGCAGGACTGGGGCTTCCAAGAGATATTGCTATGTGTAATCGGTAAATTATAGACTATAGAGCCATGCCACGTTATGCTTTATAATGGATGAATCAGAGCTGTCACTCACGTATCGGGCGCCGTGATTAAGTACACGTCACATGTTAGCTGACATCACAATGAAAATATTCGAAAGTGTACGAACTGTATGTCTTTCACGAATTTACCATTTACTAAACCTTCAGTTGAATATTATGTAAGTAAATGGAAAGGTAGCATTTGCTGCCACAGGCAAAAACATCTACCGGTCAAATTACTTTCAAATTATTCAACGGTTTACCTGTATAGTTACGATTCAATTTAGAGTCTGTGAATTCATGTTTAAAGTTTCAAATCGATTCCAACACATGCACATAGAGGGCGAGGCTTAGATAGAAATGGATCTCTCCACTTTCATAGATAAAGGTTTCAAGCAAATCTATGACAGCTAACCCTTTATTTCTGTACAGTATATTTATATGCATAATGAATCTGGTAACAAGTGCCTATTGATTGAATGGACACCGTATTAGCTAAGTCTATTGTCTGTACTGGCAGGGACTGCTCTAAGAAAACAGTCTCGTCTGCAGGTGCAACTGGTCATTTATTAGCGGGCTCTTGTGTAAGCCTGTATTGTGTAAAACCTAAACTAGATCAATAGGCATCTCATATTTCATGTACACATTTATGTATGCAATGCGATATGAGAGGTTTAATTCTACAGTGTGGCGATTAGATTTATGCAAACACATTTATGCACACACATTTGATAGTGCGATTGTCAACGTTTCGTCCCCGCCAAAATCAGTCCAATACTGAGGAATTTTTATTGCGAATATCAAATGTATAAAAATACAAAATGCATAGCAGATGGTGAGAGACTGTTTTCTGCATTTGAAAAGGTGAACAATTATTTCAGCTGCAATCAGTTGTTCTTCAAACTTCTTAACTGTGCCTTATCAACTGCGAGCATCCAAATCTCCTTTAGATACTTTCTCATCTTCAGTGGTCCTAGATTACGTTCTTTGAGGTCGCTATCGCAAAACACAACTTGATGTTGTGGCCTCCTTCGAATTCCTGATATCCGATGGTAACGACGACTGCAAATTCTAATGCTTTCGTGCTTTCTGAGCAGGCATATTTTCTAACGCGTATGTCAGAACATCGACCATCGCTGTTGCGCTACCATCACATACAGCGATTCTCTCTTAGGCCCTAGATAGATTGTAGAGTGATATATTTTATATTAGACTGTGTGGCCAGCGATAATTTGTAATGGCTTTCAAAATAAAATTTCTTATCTTGATTAATAATCTTAGATTTACTAACCGAAAAGTGAACATTTTGATGTGTTTCTATGGGAAGAATCTATTAGACGCCACATAACTACGATTTGAGATAGAAATTACTGGATTCCTAGTTCGTATGTAAGCATAAGGTACAGGGCAAACATTATATGACAAGTTTCCAAGCAAAGTAAAACGTACTTTTGAATATTTTGAACAGCAATGCCTTCCAATCCAATGGACCTTTCCATTTTTAGCTATGCCCCGCCCATCACTAGCTAAGCTCCACCCACACTTCGCCGTGTTGGGATTGATCGATGCCAAAAAGCCCTAGCTATCAATTTCCTGAAGACTATACAGGGAAACTGCTGAATATTTTGTAACTAATTTGACTGGGTGATGTTGCTGCCTATGGCAGCAACAGCCCCCAGTCAAATTAGTTTCAAAATATTCAAAAGAATATTTATTAAAGAGTAAAAGCAAACAATTTGTACAACGACGCCTAGTAAAATATGCGTTCGTGACGTACCTATCGACGTCATTCATGACGTCATTCATTATGATGTCATTGTACACATCACGAAGTTCATTATGACGTCACTCTGGTTACTCTGGAAAGGTGAATTGTGTTAAAAACATTCAACAGAACATTTCTTACTTAGTAACATGTTTATATCTTTCTTTTGAGAATATTACAAATTTACTTATAGGCTGTACTGTATTTCGATATATCATAAAGATGCCGCAATATTGGGCGAGGTTGTGTTATCTGTTGTTTGGAGTGACTTGGATTACACAGAGGCACACAATTTAAGCCTCTGAAAGTATACTATTTTAACAATTTTATTTTCTGGCATTCTTGTGTGAATATGCACCTTTAAGAAGTATTCTGTTGAGTATTTTGAATCTGATTCGACTGGTCGCTGTTGCTGCCATATCGGTATAGTTTTCTCGAAATTGAGAATTGGGGAGTTAAGGATGTGATCGATCCCAATACGTGAGAAGTGTGGGTGGAGCTTAGCTAGAGGTGAGCGGGGCATAGCTAAAAACTCGATTCCTTAATTGCTTTAAATAACTCAAACCAATCAAAGCCACACACTTTCTAATGAATGGAGCCAGCATCCGACCTTCACGCATGCGTACATTTTCCCACTCAAAGGGGGCGAATGACACAAATGAAATGTATGCTTATACGTATGTTACACATGTATTAGTACTTATGCACTAATGACAGATGCTTTTCCAAAGCTGCCCAAAGAATATCTGCGAAATATCTACAAACTGATGACTTTTAAAATATCTCTAAGGACGTACCTTTTTATAAAGCACTCTGAAACTTGACAACATAATTCTTAATTCTACACTTTTATTCATTTTAAATCTAATTTACTTTGTCTGGTGCTTTCAAACTACTAAATATAGTTATATCACTAATTTTAATATAGTATATTAAGGAGTTAGATCGTAATTTTATCCCTGTGACTATTGAAGATTTTTTAAACTCTGCAACGCGTTTTATAACCCGCTTAATGTATGAATTGAACGATATATAAATCTAGTCAAATAGTCTAGTCTAGTATAATAATAATAATAATAATAATAATAATAATAATAATAATAATAATATGTGTGATTTCTGGAGCTGCTGCAGAGGAAAATGTGTTCATTTTACTGGGCAGCTGACACAGTTTTGATACCATGTCTCGGGTTACACCTTCATGGTTACCGAATTAATTGTAGGTCGAATTTTTGCCTGGCCCAAAGTTCGAAGTTCGAAGTGAAACTGTTCCATATCACCACATAACATATAATGGTGCGTATTTGGCCATAATTGGGCGTGGGTGGGTGATATTAGTGGATGGGGTAGGCGGGTGGGGTGGTGGTGGGTGGGAGGGGATGGTGGTGGTGGGAGGGGTGG
The DNA here is from genome assembly GCA_034401795.1 of Chaetoderma sp. LZ-2023a. Lineage (NCBI taxonomy): Eukaryota > Metazoa > Mollusca > Caudofoveata > Chaetodermatida > Chaetodermatidae > Chaetoderma > Chaetoderma sp. LZ-2023a. The sequence continues at coordinate 36,855,582 of CM067364.1, read as the reverse complement.
GGTGGGGGGGGGGGGGCGGGGTGGAGGTACAAACAATCACTCTAGATGCTACACGACCGTCTGTTTTCTAAATGTTATGTTCAAATCAGTTTGGAATTTTGCCCACAGCTGGGAAAAGATCGCCAAACTTGTCCGCTGCATAGAATCTGACATACCAGCATTGCTGTGATTGACAAACACCTGATTGCGGAATATGTTGGTGTTAACAGCTTAAAAAGGGAATGATAGACACCAGCTGAAACATCCAAATTAGCAATGCTCATCGTTAATCTCATGGAATTCGTGTTCATATGACAACTCAATGTCCATGCTATAAAGCAACTGAACAACAAAGTTATGTTGAACAGAAAAACGAAATGAAGATAACATTGCCTCTAAATAAATGGAGAGGAATATATGACTAATCGAAATGTCGGTTATAGTGCCATCTCTTATAATTATGTTATAAGCTGGCGTGTATTATTACGTCATATGAGGTCAAAAGGTCGCCAATTTTGGTCACTGCCTTAACACAGCTTGTGTCAATGTAGCCCTTCTCTGACCAATAAGATCAAACCGACCTCTGTAGGTGGCCTTGATAATTGCCCATTTACATACCAATTTTTCACAATTTTCCACATGAACCGGTAACCGAGCCAGTCAATCAAGTGATAAATTATTTAAAAGAGTATTGTCTTGGCCTGAAAATGGACATTGATTAGGCAAAATGTATACTATTACCACTTTGGTGGTCAAGCCAGGTTAAACAACATCGGCAGCGGGTTTTAAGAATAAATACATCTATTTGAAAGTAAAACAGAAAGCAATTTTTTATTTCAGTGTTAAATTAACAGATTATAATCTTAATTTTCTTGAGAAATCTGATCGTTAATGTGTTAGTTAATATGAGTAGTAGTTTGCGCTTTGAGGCACGCTTGGCACAGGAGAGGATAAACTGGCAAATGCAGAGGGTTGTTTCTGACACATTGTTTATTACGGGAAAACTCACATAATCTTATACTGACGTCTCAAGTGATAGAATTTACCATCCCACAATACATCCATGCCATTTTAACATTGTATGCCGACAACGAAAGATAGTCATACATTAGTTGAAAAATGTTGATACATTTTTGCTGTCTATGATGGCTGTCATGATTTACTTTTCAACCAATTAGAAAAAAGCTTAGGGTGTATGCGTCGGCGTGTAGGTTAAGTCATAGAGGTGTCATCTATATGTTGGCAATGTTGTATAAAAGCAAGGTAAGCTGTTGAATATGCTGAAACTAATTTTACGGGAAGTCGTAGGCATAGGCAGCAACGACTTCCAGACAAATCAATTAAAAATATTCAACAAGAGGCGTATTACGTAATACGGAAGGTAATGCATTGACACTTAAGTGACATCACACACTAACACTTGGGGAAGACAACCTGGTGGCGACTACTGCTCAACATCTAAGCGATATTACAAAGCAGATAATTATGATACAGATAAGGGAAGGTGACATGATGTGGATGATATGGAATCTATGAGCCACAATATATCAGTACAATACAACATCTGGGATGAGATTAGCATCCCTTTAAGGGATATTTGGTGTTAACAGCATAACATGTGAATGGAATACATCATCTGAGCTCATTGCATAGCTCTAATACCGGATGCAGATATTTCGTACAGTTCTATCCGAATGCCTAGGGCATAATTCAACGGCATCGAACAAATATATAGTCACTCCAGTACATCATTTAACACATTCAGGATGATTGTATCCACACACGTTGTTACTATCTCTGTCGATTAATAAACGAATGAAAACCACTAAATATGCCCTAATGTATGCAGCGTTTTGTGTGGGGTCGATTGAAATATTCCATTTTTGTTTTACGATAAATTGGTCTTTTCAAATTAATATGTTAGCAACAATGTCAAATATATATTTACCCTCGGTATAATCCACTTATGATCATATGTATAGTTTGGTAATTTTTACCCCTGTCGATAGAAGCAAGGGTTAATGCGAGCATAGAGTGCTGGTTGTTGTTGTTGTTGTTTTTTTTATGTTGATGTTGTTGATGATCATGTTGTTGTTGTTGTTGTTGTTCTTGTTGCTAAGACATTCTTGCATAACTTTGTTTCTACTGAAGGGATATTTCTCCAAATTTGGGTGGAAGGTTGGCAGGGGGGGAGGGGGGTCTGGTGGGGTTGGAGGGGAGGGGAGGGTTTTTTTGCCGAAGACGTTTCCACATATGGGGTCAAAAGATAAAACGCAACAGCAACAGTTTCCAACAACATTATTTATAACATGAATATCTAGGCGCATTTTAAATAGCTGTGTTTTTACTTGAGGGATCTTCTACAAACTCGGAAGTGTGATTGCCCGTAGGGCCCCGAAGCCAAGTGACAATTTTGGAGTAAAAAAGCTAACATGTGCATATTGACATACTGCTTACTATATACATATATTTGGACAAAACATTGACTATGTTTAATGCTTTTAAAATACTCTATATATTATAATATATCCACAATAAAATGTTACCACATAATCCATACCATTAATGAAGACAAAGAACTTACCATAGAACAGCGCCTACAAGCAGAGTAATTCGCATACCTGTTTTGAGTAGAGCAGCAGTGAGCACTATCACGTTAATATCTTAGAGGCATCCATGTGTAGCTATGCCCCGCCCATTTCTGCCTATGTCCGCCAGTTTCTAACTAGGCGCCACCCAATTTGTATATGTCTTTGAATCGCACTTTCAATATAGTAGCTAAGCTACACCCACGCTTCACCAGTGTTGAGATCGATCGCTCCATGAAACCCATGACTATCAATTTCCAGAAAACTATGCAGGTAAGCCAACAGCGTCCAATCAAATTAGTTTCAAAATATTCAGCAGCATGTTTATTAAACAGTAAATACATACAATTCGTACAACAACGTCTAGTCCGTCGTCAATTACGCGTTCGTGACGAACTTATCCACGCCATTCGCGACGTCATTGATTATGACGTCAACCCACACGTCACGTAGTTTACAATGACGTCATATGATTGGTGGATAAACTGGAAATGTCCATTAGCTTCATTCAGTTAATGTCGTCTAATAGAAATCAAAATTCTATGTTAAAATAGGGGTTTATGATTCTATATACCAGATAAACCCTAAAATGTGAATACAAATAAAGGTTTCAGCAAATACTGTGAGATAAACACCGTAAAAATGTAATCAATCCACTGTTTTAAGACAATCGTCTAATGGGCCAATTATTCTTCATTATTTGTCATATACACATCAATATATAGATAGATAGCTCGCGATTGAGATGGATGGATGGATAGATGGATTGATTCAAAATGGCGAACAATTCATTAAATTCTTCCTTTGTATGATGCCAAATAATGAAAATATCATCGAGGTGCCTGCGGTAAAAGAGCGGTTGTTTCGGACATTTGCTAAGCGCATCCTCCTCTCACTGTGCTAAATAGATATTGGAAAAACTTGGACTGAAACGCTTACCCAATACGCAGCCACACATTTGTTGGTATGTTTCAGCGGCGAATTCAAAATCATTGCCCTTAAGCTTAGCTCTTAGAGAGCTAATACTTCGCCAGTGGGCCTGTTGTCATCGGGGGGGGGGGGGGGGGGGGAGTATTTTCCGGACCTTTTTCGATGTCAATGTTCGTGTACATAGCATCGGTGTCGAGTTTGATCAAAAATGAATCAGGAGGTATCGATGTCTATTCCCAATTGGTTTTACGTGATAATCAATGATTTCACTGAGCCTATACGATTCAGAACCACAATCTGATAGTATACGTCGTTCTGGTGGTATCATAGGATCTGACCAAGAATCAATAGGTTTATGAATTTTGGATAACAGATACAATGTACGGGGTTTTAAGTCCTGTTTGGAAACGAGGTATTTAAACTGCTTTTACGATTAAACTCTTGTTATCAACCATATTTTGGAGAATTTCATTAAAATTATCCCAGTTACTTTGCCAGAGTGGTTTATCTGAATTTTGGTAATGTTTCAGATTACTGAGTTGACGGTGCGCTTCACGAATGTAGTTGGCTTTAAGCATTATTACGTTGTTTTTAAAAATCCAAATCCAGTTAAGGCTTGACGTTCCTCACATTACATACTGTCAGAAATCGCTGGGTCGACTAATCTTGAGTCTGGTGTCTAGCCAGTTTTTTCAGCGAATGGCAGAATATTACTTTTCAAGTTTCGAAAAAAGACGGCTAATTTGACACGGTCAGAAATGGATGGATGGATTCGATGAATGGATGGATGGATGGATGGATGGCTGGTGGATGGAAGGAACGCTGGATGGATGATGGATTGACGGACCGACGGACGGGCGGACGGGTGGACGAATGGATGGATGGATGGTTGAGTGGATGGAGGAATGGATGGAGGGATGGATGGATGGATCGCTGGTTCGATGGACGGAATGTTGGATGGATGGATGGATGGATTGCTGGATGGTTGGATGGATGGATGGATGGATTGTTGTGCAGATTGATGGATGGATAGATGGATGGATTGTTGCATGGATGGATGGATGGGTGGATGGATGGATGGATGGACGAATGGACGGACGGACGGGCGAATGGGCGAACTGGTGTGCGGTCGTATGGACAGGGAGAGGGACGGACAGATGGATGAACGAACAGGGGGGCGAATAGGCAGGCGGGTGGACATACAGGCGGGTGGGTGCTAAAGATAGATAGATATATGGATAGATTGAAATACAGAGAGTGAGATGAAGTGGTGGGTGGGTGCATGGACGGATTGATAGACGGATGGATGTGAGGACGTACAGACGGACAGAGGGACTAACAGACTGATGGATGGGTAGGCGGTCTTTGGGTGGTCGGACGGTCCCGCGGTTGGGCTGGCGAGCGGACGGGTGGGCTAGCGGATGGACGGGCTGGCTGTCAGATACGTAAGTAGGTAGGTCGGTAGGTAGCAATATGGTTAATGCGCTGGCTCAGACATTTAAAAAAATTGAAAATAATTTATATTTATTTTATTGCCTGAGATTTGTTTTTTTGTTTTATGGAGGCCATATGGCCTTAAGACATTGGAAACTTTAAGATGACGATGTTCGTCCGGTTAATTTCGATTTTACCAATAGCAATTGGTTGTAGGTGATAATCAATGATTTCACTGATCCTATAAGATTCAGAACCACAATCCGGTGTTATAGGTCGTCCTGGTGTTATCATAGGATCTGACCAAGAATCAATAGGCTTATGAATTTTGGGTAACAGATAAAATATACGTGGTTTTGAGTCTCGTTTCGCAACAAGGTATTTAAACTGTTTCTGCGTTAAACTCTTGTTTTCAACCATATTTTGGAGAATTTCATTAAATTTGTAGCAATAATTCATCTAATTTTTGGTAATGTTTTGGATTACTGAGTTGACGATGCGCTTCACGAATGTAGTTGTCTTTAAGCATTATTACAGCAGCAGATCCCTTATCAGCAGGTCTAATGACATTGTCGTTGTTTTTACGGTATCCTGTCAAGGCTTGATGTTCCTCATATGACAAATTTTTATGATTTTTCGGAAATTCAACATTTTCAATACGTTCTTTTAGATAGATAGATAGATGGATGGATGGATGGATGGGTGGGTGGGTGGGTGGGTGGGTGGGTGGGTGGGTGGGTGGGTGGGTGGGTGGGTGGGTGGATGGATGGATGGATGGATGGATGGATGGATGGATGGATGGATGGATGGATGGACGGACGGACGGACGGACGGACGGACGGACGGACGGACGGACGGATGGATGGATGGATAAATAGATAGATAGATAGATAGATAGATAGATAGATAGATAGATAGATAGATAGATAGATAGATAGATAGATAGATAGATAGATAGATAGATAGATAGATAGATAGATAGATAGATAGATAGATAGATAGATAGATAGATAGATAGATAGATAGATAGATAGATAGATAGATAGATAGATAGATAGATAGATAGATAGATAGATAGATAGATAGATAGATAGATAGATAGATAGATAGATAGATAGATAGATAGATAGATAGATAGATAGATAGATAGATAGATAGATAGATAGATAGATAGATAGATAGATAGATAGATAGATAGATAGATAGATAGATAGATAGATAGATAGATAGATAGATGGATAGATAGATAGATAGATAGATAGATAGATAGATAGATAGATAGATAGATAGATAGATAGATAGATATATAGATCGATGGATGGATGGGTGGGTGGGTGGGTGGGTGGGTGGGTGGGTGGGTTGATGGATGGATGGATGGATAGATGAATAGATAGATGGATAGAATAGATAGATAGATGGATAGATAGATAGATAGATAGACAGACAGACAGACATATTGATAGATAGATAGATAGATAGATAGATAGATAGATAGATAGATAGATAGATAGATAGATAGATAGATAGATAGATAGATAGATAGATAGATAGATAGATAGATAGATAGATAGATAGATAGATAGATAGATAGATAGATAGATAGATAGATTGTTTATTCTTGCTGTTGATTATCTTGACGTGTATCTTGACGTGTAACACCTAGTCACACAGCCAACACTTTTAAATCCATTAGTTCGTTTGATATGATAAGCATTCTGATATTTATTCGCACTAGTGAGGCCATCTATGATAATTTCTCCACATTAAGCTTTACTGTTTCTTGAAACAAAACAATGTAATAACTTCATCACGAATTGATTTCATGGCTAGTACATACGCGAGCGGGTTCATGATGCAGTTAGCGTACATTAGAACTAAGTTTAAATTATCGTTAGAAAATGGATATTTGTTAATACCGGAATGCTGAATCGCGACGTGTCCCAAGAATGGGATCAGACATATATAAAATAGTGCAATCACTATAAAGGCAACACGAGCATCCGGGCTCTTTCGATCGCGTTGCGCCTCCAGAACGCATTTCGATCTAACATAAGCGAAATATTTCATCACATAAATAAATAATATGGAGATACAGGGGTGTAATCCCTTCTCCACCTATAACAGTTGTTATCGATCGCCAGTATGCGGCATACACTGGAGAACTGCTAAATGACCACAGCGCAATAGAACCGCAGGCCTGCTGCCATCGAAGCAAGCGCCTTAAGGGGAGCTACGACCTAGTATAACCGGATCCCAACAAAAAAACACCAGATGGTATTCACTACCAATCAAACTTGTCGGTTTGAATCGACTTAATATAACTGCACGCTGCACCCCACCCAAATTCAGGCCAACATGATACGAATTGACACATCAGTCATCATTATTCAGCTTGCTGAAGAGGCAGATATGAATGATTGATTTGTGATCATATCAAACATCAAATCAGACAAGAATAGTCTCTTAGAAGAAACAGTTGATGATGGCAAAGCGACACGCATCAACTACTGTGCTGTATCAAAGAAGGGCTAATAACCAGCTATTACAGGCGCAATATGATAGGCAACTAAAACCTACACGCCTGAGACAGATATCATTACAGGACGTATCTCAAGTACCAACAATCATGAATTTCAATGCGTCGGGTATGAGACCTACACCACGAGATTTATCTAGAAAAGTCTCTCAAGATTGATAATTTGAAGCTGAAATAAATGCAACCTCGGGAAATCTAGATACTTCTTGGATGGTGTGCCATCTCTGTCCATAACAGGATGCTCAGCCAGTACCAGAATGGTCACCATCTAATGTCGGGAGAATGTCGTTCTCACTTTTTATGAAACCAGATATTGCAAGGCAAAGGAAATTCAGTGGCAGTGCTCAGCAGATGTTTCCAATGTGGTATTGAAGTTAAGATTTCCATATAGCGTTCACATTGCTTGCCGCCATTGGAAAGGTGTACCAAGGCAGTGGGCGTAAGGATATTCTAATAGAATCAAAGACATATGGCAGGACAATAGTGTACTTACATTTGAAGTGCAAATTCTATAACAGCTGAATTAGGGCACTCATATTGGTAATAGAAACAGTTATGAGGTTGAGATGGCAGGTATTTAGTGAATGGGTAGAGACTGAGATAGGTCTACATTGTAGGCAGAGCTTATGAACCTAACCAGATTGCTGAACTGACAAACATATGTGCCAAGATGCTGGTAGAGGGGACCCATAATTAGTTAGACGAAGCGGTCAATCACCTTATTACAAAAGTGCTAGCACTGCTAGAGGCATGGCGCGAGTTTTGTAAAGAAGAAAAATAAGAGTCAAGTACCTTTTTTTCTGGGAAAACTATATTGATATGATCAGTTGCTTATTTGACTTTATCAGGGCTGAAAGAGCTGGTATTTAGAAGGTCCATCTGATATTTATTGCCAAAATGGCCCCTGTGTCTTCACTACAAACGGATCCGATTATGGAAGATGGGCATGCGCACACCTGGCCAGCATAAAGATGCTACGTTATTACTGCCTCAAGTGTCACTCAACATTTTCTTGATGAAAACCATCCCATTAAGAGGTCTGTTCAGCGATTCAAACAAGTTTTGAAGGGTATATCGTTACAGCCGAGTGCAAACAGGGACAGCGAGACCAAAATACGAATGATTGGCATCAGTAAGCATCCAGGAGCTATCCAGCAGATGGATGATTACATCACACTAGACGGCGTCAGTTACAATAGCTATCAAAAGTAAGTCTGGGCCGCATGATAATAGTGACGAGTCTGGTGCAGACAAGCATTCAGATTTAGGTTTAAAATCCCGAATGCGCGTTGAAAAGGATGATCAACAGAATTCCATCATAGTGACCAGCCAGATGATCGATCCTTTGTGAATGACCAGCCACCAACGCCGCATAGCATAGCAACATGCATTGTACCTCCGGCGAATGTGGCATTCGACTTTAGTTCAGCCTCAGTGCTTGGCAAATAAGTCATGATGCGTTCGTCGAGGAAGGAATGAGCGGAACAAAGAAACCATAGTATTATGTGATTCCATACATAAAATGAAAATCGAGACATTATTTTCTGTGACATAGATGAAGAGAAAAACCAACAACACGGCTGATAAGGTAGCTGCAGTTGAGGCAGCTAGAGAACTCTTCAGCATACTTGTAGTTGTTGCTAAAACCAGATATGTTAATTTGAAAGATATACTTCATCATGAATGTTCCACTATACCTTACTCACATAAAAATGGGGCCTTACACAAGATAGGAAGGGCACATTGCTGGCTGAACTGGAAAAGTAGATTACTGCACAGACAGGCCTACGAAAATGGCATCAACATCGCATCTCATTGATGGAATGGCCATACGCCAAATGATTAAGGGACCTCTACATTTGGACATTTTAGAGACGAGATACTTCATCTGATCACTGTGCCAAATCAATAAAGATATTTGAAAGAGCAAGATGTCAAACAAACGATAGCCGTGAAACTTGCATTCATGGAAAGCAAACTATATTACCTTGCCAGCTTATTTATCTATCAATCTGACGTCATATGATGCCATAATCTGCTAAGCGGCGTGTAGGATGATGTCATAATCATTACGGCATAAATGATTCTATTTGACCTGTCTTTAACTCTTAATAGTCCGACCCGTTGTACGAATTGTATTTTTTTTACTATTTAATAAACATGCTGTTGAATATTTTGCAACTAATTTGACAGGACGCCCAGTCAAATTAGTTTCAAAATAGTCAACAGCCTACCTGTATAATTTTCTGGAAATTGATAGTCAGGGAGTTCAGAGATCGATCGATCCCAACACGAGCGAGGTTCATTTCCCAAAGATTGGCAACAGTTCATGGGCAGCCAATGAACTTGTCAGTATTGACACCATTACCTATGTCTACTGTAGATAGTGTATAAAAGCGGGTGCAGATTTTGAATAAGGACAAGTCTTAATATAGGCTGGATTATTGAAAGGCGGAAGAGAAGTAAATGCAGTAACAAGATCAGGGGTGACTTGTTTGAACCATCTATGCAGTACACAAAAAGCAGCATCTATGACCAGAAATATCAGGGTAAATGCATCAATGACCTAAGCTATAGACTAGTTTGCCAGACGCCGTCAAAATGTGTCTAGGAGGAATTTGATGGTGTATGCGTCCAGAACTAATGACATCTGATCCAACAGCACAATTTCTCACGGGGACAGTTAGTTGCAGCCGCAAAACCTCTCACAAAGACGGCTTGGTAGTTGTGCCGCAGAATTGCTTGCCTGTATGGCAAAGTGTATGTGAAGGAGATAAACTATGAAACTTTGATGATGATGATGATGATGATGATGATGATGATGATGATGAATATCAACAAGATTCAAAGGCGGCCATTGGAACTCATTAAATCTGATATATTTGACTCATATTTGTCTGAATTGTAAATAATAATATCGAAATAACAGTTGCACATTGTTTTAGAAAGACAGTTGGTAATAAATATCATGAAAAACCAGTCAATCGTGCATCACGAGTAAATTCGTTGTAATTATGAAATGAACATTACGATTCTCACGTATCAATCCTAAATGACGGCTGTTTTCCTTGTTCATGTAGATAGAAAGTGACACCTGGTCTCAAATCAAAGCCGAATAGTGCACCTTTTAGGAGATACCAAGAAAGTGGTGTTGGCCGTGGCGTGCACCGATTTGAATGTTAGGCCCTTTTCAAGTACTGGCTCCCGATCTAATGTCTTGATCTGCTATAGCGGACCAGGAAGGGAAGTCCCGTCTTATTTCATCATTTATCATTTGAAATTCAAATGCTCAAGACTAGTATGCAAGAAATCTGTTGAACAACTTGAAACTAATTTGACTTGAACATTTTATTCGAGAGGCGGAAATAGTTCCCATCCTAATTAGTTTCAAAATATTCAGATAAGATTCCTTATACCATAGCGTATTTGTCGTTTCTGGTCTGTGACGGCTAATGGTTATTGCATGGACTTTGAATAGAGTTACAGATAAGGGAAATGTACTGTTCACACCGCTTACATGGACCAATATTGCAGCTTTTAGAACGGCTGTTCCGCTTTAAAGAATGACTTCTATGGAAATCAATAGAGCGATCCATTCCTAGCCATACACACACCCATTTCTAACTACGCCACGCCGAATGACCCTTTCCAGTTTATCCATCCATCACATGAAGTTATAATCAACTATGTGACGCATAGATGACGTCATAATCAATGCCATAATGAATGGCGTAGATAAGTACGCCACGAACGCGTAATTGGTGACGGACTATGTATTGTTATACGAATTGTATATCGTTACTATTTAATAAAAAAGCTGTTTGAAATTTGAAATATATTTTAAAACTAATATGACTGGGCGCAGGCAGCAAATGTTAATTAGTTTTCAAATATTCAAAAGCTTACCTGTATAGTTTTCTGGAAATGAATAGTCAAGGAGTTTATGGATCGATCGATCCCAACCAGAGCGAGGTGTGGGTGGAGCTTAGCTAGAAATGGTTGGGGCATAACTAAAACTGGAAAGGCCCATTCTAGCTGAGCTTCATCCATATTATGCGCTTGCTAGAATTGACATGAATTTTCGATGTAACTATGCAGGAAAGCTGTTGAACATTTTGAAATTATCTCCCCACGTGGCTGTTTACTGCCAACATCTCACAGCCAAATTCATTTCAAAATACGTTGATTAAACTTTAAATTAAATAAAGTCATACAATTCATGTACTTTCCTGACGGGAAAATCTATAACAGTGCCGGTAATTCCAGTGATAAATTAAGAAAATACTCTTCTAATAACCAGATATTTGGGTTTTCTTGCTCAAAAGGAACGTTAAACGTTAGCGCGAATCTTTTACGCACATGTGTATATTATAATAATATATAATTAAAAAACTGGCTATTAAATACGGTGTAGGCTATATCTTTAAAAGTAAAACACTTCTTAATCACGCCAATCAGTGTTTAGATAGCAGTGGTGAATGCACGCTACCTATTATAGACACGTCACTGCACTCAATGGCATCATTGCACCCAATGATATCGCTTATTGACCTATCTACCTGTTTTCCCACTGTGCGTACTAAATAAGGAAAAGCGGACACAGTAGCATATGAATACACAAATAGGCTTTGATTTGATGAATTGATAAATTGTTTCTTGACTTTGTCTGCACGATCAACATTAATATCGATTGATATCGGATTTTATTTGTAACTGCATCGTTGCTGCAAGCAAGCAGACACTAATTTCAGTGAGCAAAACTCTTGTGTCTGTGAATATTGTTTAAACACTTTGACTGAAAGTTGTTTGTGGCTTAGCCACCAACAACTTTCAGTCAAATGGGTTTCAAATTATTTAGCGGTGCCAGAGATCATCTGCAAAATCTCGGCAGGCAGACGGTTAAAAGGTGATAGGTTCCACTACATATTGACCCGCGACGAGGATTCTCGGAGATCAGATGGAGCAGGGATCTAGCACAGGTGGTTCGAGAACGGGCCGTGGCGAGAAAGTCCGCTCATGAATAGGATGATCCGGTCGAAACTAGTATACATGAGTTTTTGTAAATGAGCTATAACTGCATTTCTGAAAATGTCAAATACGAAAAGAAGTTTAGAGAATCTTGCGTATGGCTAGACTGTATGGCGGTATCAGATGAAATACTGGAAGCACACGTTGTACAACCAGCAAAGATCACAAAGGCTACCGGGGCGAATGCATCGTAATTAATATATGCCCACTCACAACGTTTCGCTGTTCGACTCGACACCGGAGCGTTAGTGGGAGGGCGAGACCGTGCGATAGGACGATGATGCGAATGACGCTCGTCGCAAAAAAATATTAGAGTTGACATCAAAGCAATCGGTTTCATAAAAATGCAAATTATTTATAATTATATAGATGCGAATTACAAACATCGCATTCAAAATATTGTTTATTAAATTGTGATCTCATTAAAGACATTCGGCGCGGACACTTTCGTGACGGACGTTTCGATTTTCATACCATTTTGATTGCGATTTTAGCTAACAAGTAAGTGCTTATGATGTCAGAAAATTGAGTGACAGATTAGATCGCTTCGCTGAATATTATATAATCACTGATGAGTTAAATGTCATATTATTTTTAAAAGAGTTTAATATACTTGGTATTTTATCACACCCACTCCTTATAAACACGAGTCGAAACTTTTTTTTTTACCGCTGTAAATCTAACAGCAGTCAACCCATATATTAATAGGTAAATTTGGTGTGCTAAAGTCAAAAAGCGCAAAACAAGTAGTAGTAGTAGTAGTAGTAGTAGTAGTAGTAGTAGTAGTAGCAGTAGTAGTAGTAGTAGTAGTAGTAGTAGTAGTAGTAGTAGTAGTAGTAGTAGTAGTAGTAGTAGTAGTAGTAGTAGTAGTAGTAGTAGTAGTAGTTAATATTGTCCACGTACTGGCTCAGAATCTTCAATAATTGAAAAAAAATTAAAATTTAAAATATTTTGGTTTATCTTATTGCCTGAGAGGTTAACCCTTTAATGGCTAAATTTGTTCAATAAAATCAAAATATGCGTTTACTAATTTAATGTTCATTTGCAGCCACAGCCAAGGTCATTCCCGAGAATATGGCACTGGAATGACGGTCTCGGTTCCCGAGCCAGTCTTTACAGTGGTAAAATTACAAAAATACTCCAATCCCGGACGGCAAATGGGCATTGTCCAAGGATCACTACAGGGGTCGCTTTTGGCTGACGTCGTCATGAAAGGGTTAATGTTGATTAATTGAGATGGATATTCTGGATAGCTATTTGAGGTTTGCTTTTACCAAGATGTCACTATACTCAGATTAATCTTAAACGCAATTACTGGACGGTTGTTGAAGGGTTGGTTCAGTTTCTCCTGTAGGTTTTGATACTCATCTTTCAAGATTTTGGAAATTTCAACATTTTTTCTGATTATAGGTCAGAATGAATGGAATTTTGTCACGTTGATCAGTTAAACCTGGGTCCGAGTTTATTCCCCTTGGCCACCGTGTTTCGAGTTCTTTAATCGAAAACGATTCTCGAAGTTTTCTTCGTTTATCAGTTTCTTCGGCCGTATCTGAAAGGGGTCTCTGTTCAATCGGCATACTTTCAAAGTCACGAGGGACTAAATGAGCAGGAAGATTAAAATGTTGGGAAAGGATTGCGACTATTACGCCGATGAGAACATCAAACGTATGATATCTACTGTTTATAATGATCTGTATAATGCCTCTTCCCCATAATTAATGTTATATATCCAGCCCATATGTCATTGTAAAAACGAGCTGGGTGTAATAAAATCTTATCATATCGGATCGTATCGGAAACATGTGTGTCTTCCTCTAGCCTAATATCTGAAAGGTGTCGAGTTGCCGGCCATCTTAATGGGCATTTAGGTTCGCCGACATACTGTTTTTGGCACAATTTGCATGACATTAGATAAATAACATTTTCAGAGTCGCAATCTAGATTAGACTGAAGTTGGAATTTGCTATTGTTCTGAAAGCTCGTGAAAGTATTCTGGTTTGGGAGAAATTTATCCAACTTTCACCTTTTCTTTCTGCATTTGCCGGATTCGCTTACACCTATAATCTGACAATTGTGAGAGATTTTGGTAGGCCCTTGATTTGAGGAATTATCTGGAATGCTTTCCAAACCGTCCAATGTTTCAGATTTGATTTTGCGCAAGAATCGTGAGGAGTAACCTCGTGGTTTGAGGGCTTTGAATAGAGCAGAGTACGCATCTTCAAAGTGTTTCTTATCACTCGAATTCCTGTGAAAACGGATTATTTACGATTTTACGATTCGTTTAAAAGTATGCGGCGGATGGAAAGATTTGTTGTGTAGTAGCTGATGCGAATCGGTTGGTTAGAAATACACGTTGTAGTCTAAGTAGCCAGTTGTTTCATACTTTAGACCTTTATATACAGTTACATCCAGGAAATCTAGACAACTCGTCAATGGTTGCTTTTGTTGTTGTTGTAGTAGTAGTAGTAGTAGTAGTAGTAGTAGTAGTAGTAGTAGTAGTAGTAGTAGTAGTAGTAGTAGTAGTAGTAGTAGTAGTAGTAGTAGTTGTAGTAGTAGTCATTGAAAGCTGTGCTGCAATTGGCTCTGCTAATTCTGACGAATATTTTCGTCACTACTGCTCGGTTTCACTTTATTTTTGTTTTGTTCGCTACATAAGCGCATTTGGTTGAGTTTGGTGTTTTCTGTTTTTGGTGTATTGTCGTGTCGTTTGTTGAATTTCGTGACTCTAGTTTTCAATTTCGAAAACCGGAGTCGCAAGCAGTGAGCTGCATGCCATTAGTATTTTGCATACGGCTCCTGTGGTGTCCTTTTATGTAAGTTTAGGTTGGTGTCTTATCTCACTGTTTGTGTTATTGATAGGCTTATTTTCACTTGGCGGGATTGGCCTTCGATTCAGACCTCTCTCGCTTACCTGGCTAGCTAGCGGTGTCATAACTTCATTTATATTCGCAGTAGTAGACACGCGTATTGCTTGGCGTAATCTGGGTCAATGTGACTTCTTGCGCATAGTATGAAAACTCGCTATAAACAACCTCTAAGGATTAGGATTACTACTCCTGGATGGTCAGTTAATGCTATCGATGTCTATCATGGATTAAAAGACATCATAGGCGCTGGACCAAATATCTTAAAGGGGTTAATTAATGTTGGTAAAAATGTTTGGCATTTGACTGTAAGCCCGGAGGACGTGAAAGATAAGCTTTTAGAAAAGGGTCTAATTGTTAATGGACAAGTTTGCAAAATTGAAGAGGTTGAGTCAGATAATTTATTATGAAATTAGGGCACCTCTAGAAATTCCGATTGCGCGAATTACAGCTGAGATGGGGAAATATGGGCAAGTGCTTAAAATTGAAAGGGAGACATATGTCTTTGATAGGACACTTGAGAATGGAGTAAGACGCGTGTTGATGGACAAGATTGTCAAACCAGTTCCCGGAAGATTGTCCATTGATGGGATCATCTTCCTCCCTGTTTGGTATAAAGGACAGGCCAAAGAGTGCCGCATGTGTACTAGCACTGAACACCTAGCTAGTACATGTCTTTAAAAAAAAAAAGTGTCTATTATGTGGGTCCCCCGATCATTTTATGACTCGATGTGACAAGCGATCTGTTATTAATGGTGCACGTAGTGTGGGCAGTGTGAGCTTTGGTGATATGGTTCAAGTGCCTGCCTCCCATACTTCTAGTACAGAACCTAATAATAGTAATGTAACGCACACATATGCGCACGTTGTTAGTTAGGCTGGGGACCCAGCTGGTGGTATGGCTGAAGACACATTAGTTAGTTAGTTAGTAAGCATCATGGTTAGTAATGATGACGACCCCATTGTTAGTAAAGTTGGTGATTCAGCTTTGGCACCCATATTAATGAGATTGAGGTTTTGGAGACAGATATAACTCTTACCCCTCCAGCAGACGTTACTAACAGAACTCCAGAGAATGATGCCAGCGACGACGATGATACACAAAGTTTGGCATTGGGACAAACAAAATTTGCATGTCAGTCAATGTACGTTGATACACCTGTTGACTTGTCACCGCTAACTGAGTCTGATTTGAAATTAAGAAAATCTGAGCCAACGACTGTGCGGAATACTGGTGTTGCTGGGGTTAAGAGAGTAATGGAAGATATTAGCCCTGGGGCGGAGGAAGGGGATGATGAAAACATAGACGATTCTATATCTATTGCAGAGTCTGACACCTCGATCCAAACACAAGAATCTCAGCAGCCTGATGAAATGGTGTTGTATCGCTCAGAGAAGGGCGAGATTCTAGTGCCATACATAACACGTTTAGGCGTTCACTACAGGCACCTGCGTAGTGAGTCAGATATGTCACGCTATCAGCATCTGACCATTACTGATCTAACAAATTCAGAGCTTATTATGAAGATTGGTAAATGGGCTAAACGGGATAAAAATAGACAAAATCAAACTAGACATTATGAGTATTATTTATAAATGTTTAATCATAATTATAATTTACACACTTAATTGCTGTGGTTTGAATGATGGATTGAAACAACGCGTGCTGCTAGATACATTATCTGATCTAAAAGCTGATATCGTCATGCTACATGAAACTAAGTTCCATAATGTCGAAGTAGTAGAAAGCTTTGAGCAACTTTCTAAAGGTAAAATATGTTATTCCAATGCCCCTGATTTGAATACGGGTGTGGCGATCCTATTTTTACCCAGGTGCTTGAGCTTATTAAATATCATTTCATCAGAAGCTGATAGTAATGGTGGTGCCTGTTGAAATATCTGGTGTGACACTAAATCTGATGTCTATGTATGCCCCTGCATCCAATTCTCAACGAGGTACATTTTATTCAACTATTGGCCCAGTAATTCGTGATAGGTCAGAAAATTGTATTATTGGTGGAGATTTTAATAGTGTTTTAAATCCAGAGAAGGATAGGCGGTCCATATCAATATAGTCGGATAGGTCTCAGCGGCGTCTGCAGGAAATATGTGATAGTGAGCACCTATTGGATAGCTATAGAATGTTAAACCCTGACAGTTATGCATATACAAGGGTAACAGCAAATGGTCAGACAGCCTTTCCCTTAGACCGTATATACGTACAAAGAGTACTAAAGGGTTAATTTCGGATACTCACATATATCCCGTAACGCTTGGTGACCATTGTCTAGTTTCTACTGTGCTAGATAATGTAGAATGGGTTACACGTGGCCCAGGGTTTTGGAAATCCTGAAACCCATTTCCTTTCTGAATGAGTTTGAATATCATTGCTGTATTGAAAGTTTCTGGCGTTTTAAGATCCGTACCATATCAGAATTTGACAGCGTGAGTTCTTGGTAGGAAGATGTTAAATTAGGGTTTGCTCATATATCTAGACAGTATTCCATTCAAAAGGCAAGAAAAATGTGCAAAGAGGAAAAATGGTTGATTCGTCAACCTTAATCTTTCGCAAAGTTTCAAACGGAGATATTCACTTGACTGATGCTTTGGCGGAGACCAGGTTAACATTATCACAAATAGAAATGCACAGAGCAGGAGGCGCAAAGGTAAGATCAAGGGTTCAATTTTAATCTGAAGGTGAAAAACCTATAAAATATTTGTGTGGCCTGGAAAAGTATAGAGGTGTGGAAAAGATGATAGGTGTGCTTTGAAATAATTGGTCAAATTGTTAATTCAAATAAAGATCTCCTGGAAACAGTTAAGACATTTTATGAAAATTTATATAAGTCTGACGAAATTGATGTAGAGTTGGCAGCTGAATTACTTGGTAATATTAAGGAAACATTGCCTCCTCCGTCGGCTGATATTTGTGATGAATATTTAACCTTAGAGGACCTGACTAAATCGCTCAAAACAATGAAGAATGGAAAATCTCCAGGGGGGGGGGAGATGGTCTGCCAGTTGAGTTTTACATTACATTCTGGCATCTAATTGGTCCTAAAGTCTGTGAGGTTGTTAAAGGAATTTTGCATCATGGAAATCTCCCTTTTACAATGTCTTAAACTCATATACGACTGCTATTTAAAAAGGGTGACCGGAGTGACGTACGGAATTATAGGCCGATTTCTCTCCTTGGTGTTGATTACAAGATTATTTCTAGAGCTCTTTCACTGAAGCTAGGTCAGGTGCTGGGTGACGTTATTAATCCTGTTCAGATAAGTTCAATACCTGATAGATCAATATTAACCAATACTGTTCTCATTCGAGATCGGATTCAGTTGGTTGAAAACGATAACATTCCAGGTGCCATTGTGGCATTAGATAATGAATAGGCTTTTGACCGCTTGGAGCGGAGTTTCTTTTAATGTCATTAAATCGCATAGGCTTCGGGCCAAATTCCATTAAATGGATTCGAATATTGTACAATGGAATTACTAGTAGATACCTTGTGAACAATTTTATAACCCAGCCAGTTGTCCTAGAACGTGGAGTTCGACAAGGTTGCTCGCTGTCAGCGCTTTTATTTGTAATTTGTATGGAAACCTTAGGAGCGACAATAAGAGAAGATATAGAGTATCATGGACTGTGCATTCGTGGGATTATGACACCAGTTAAATTATCACAATATTCTGATGATACGACCATTTTTGTTGGCCAAAATAGTGATTTTAATCACCTCCATCTTATATTAGAGAAATTTCAAAAAGTGTCAGGGATCAAAATTAATAAAGAAAAATCAGTAGGATTGTTTTTGGGTTCATGGAACGATAGAAATGATCAGCCATCATTCATCAATTGGTCCACTGACATAATACGGATTTTAGGCATACATTTCAGTCGATCAAATCATGATTCCATTAATTGGACAAACCTGCTTTCCAAAATGAGCAAGACAATTATCCGGCGAAAGCATCGGCGATTGATTATTATTGGACGGGGCATGGTTATCAATAATTTGATATTGTCGCAACTTTGGTATGTTGCTTCGGTTGTTAATATGCCTCAGGAAATTGCCGAAATGATATTTGATTATTTGTGGGAAGGTAAAACACACCTTGTCTCACAGCGTGTCTGTGCTAATAATAAGATTGATGGCGGGCTTGCCATCCTAGACCTAAGAATTAAATGGGTCTCATTAAGGCTAAAATTATTAGATGATTTACTTTATTCAGATAGCCAGTGGGCAAATGTGTCTAGATACCTTATAGAAAGGTATATTGAGCCATTTTCAGCTAAATCCTTTTTCTTGTCTTCTAAACCTCCATCGAATTACAGACGGGTTCCATCGATATTTTTGGACATTAAAACTGCTTTAGATAAGGTTGTTCGGAAAGAAGATTCGCCCCTCTGCCTGGAGCATGCCTCCAGTCAGTACATGGGGGGGGGCCAATAATCATATTCTATATGACGACATATGAGTTTTATATTACACTTCTTTTGCTAAACATGGTATTCAAAATGTGTGTGATATTGTAGATGTAAAAACACGAACATGGAAATCACTATATGATATATCACGTGCAACATCTTTATGCCACATTGACGTGCAATGACTTCTGAAGCGGCTACAGGAAGCGATTCCAATGGAATGGTTTCTTCTACCGAATGGGACGGTAAATGATGCATGTCCCAATTTAATTCTAAAAAGTACAGATGTACGTTTTTCATATACTTTAAGGAATAACGGGTGGTACACAATTTTAATGCAGCAGAATATTTCTATTCCAAGGCTGTAGACGCGTTGGAACGGTCCGAACATTCTCCCATGAGGTGGGATGTGGTGTGGATAAATATCCATTCACCACACATACCTAATAGAGCAAGGGATGTTGTGTGGCGGTTGCTTCATAGGAAGCTCTGGGTGGGTCCCCTCCTCAAGAAAGTAGGCATAGCAAATAATGACCACAGTTTATTCTGTACCAACACAGGAGAAACCATTATCAAGTTGTTTACAGAATGTTTGCCAGTCACCAGATTTTGGATGTACATTGAACAGATATGTAGGGAAGATGTTACTGTTGATATCAAAATAATCCAAGATGCAATTCTATTTCATGAATTAGACACGTATAATCTGACTACTAATGCAAAGAAAATCTTGCTATTTTGTTTGAGTGTGGGGACTTGGCCATTTGGAAGCATCATTGTACTATAGTCAGTACATCATATACACGGCTTATCTCTAACAGTTTTGAACAGTTGAAACGCGCTTTTCGTGCCCTGTTCTCGTATTGTCTTATATGTGAATTTCATGACAGACTAACTAAAAATAGATTTCACTCTTTTGAAGTTAAATTGTGCTCTGGGGAGTTGATTTCCATTTCTCCGTCAGATCTGATTATTTCTTATACACCTTGATTGACCAAGTGGAAGGATTTATTAACTAATATATATGCATTTGTGTACTTAGAGATGTGTTTTTGTTTCAAAATACTTTGTTCGATGTTTCCTATATTTAAAAGTTAATTATATATATATATATATATATATATATATATATATATATATATATATATATATATATATATATATATATATATATATATATATATATATATATATATATACATATATATATATATATATATATATATATATATATATATATATATATATATATATATATATATATATATATATATATATATATATATATATATATATATATATATATATATATATATATATATATATATATATAATTCTAAATGTTAAAATGAACCTGGAGTATCGGTGAGCTTTGGAGTGTGTGCGTGGGCGAGTGTATATGTGCGCGCACGCGTGCGCGCCTGTGTGTGCATGCGTGCATGCGTACGTATGTGCGTGCGTGTATGGGCTGTTTCAGTGAGAAGCAGCAGCATCTGCTTCGTGCAGCAACAGCTTCGGCATGCACGTATGCTCCAAAACTCACTGCTAATCAGATTAAGATGAAAATCGGGAGCGTTGGCTCTGAAGGGGTTAAACATGTCGCCAAGGCAGGTGGTCACTTGAATAGGTTAAGCCGTATTGTTTTGGCAGTTAAATAAATATCACAATATATTTATAATAACGTTTGTTCCGGGATGTTATTAGAATCTGCAGCCAAAAGTAAAGTCGATTGTTTTAAAATAAATGTAAGCATTCAATCTTAGTGGCTTCTTATTATAGATTGGAATATATATTGTGCATACACATAATCATGTTTGGTTTAAACGTGATTTATTTTGTTCAGATGGAAGCATACACATAAAGATTATTCAAAACTTTTTTACAACAAAATGGCGGAAAATCATAATAGTTGAATTAATTGTAGTCTATTAGTGTGCATAAGTGTGTGGATGTTGAGTGTGAGGTGGGGGATAGTAGGAAGAAAGACCGAGATAGAGAGAGAGGGGGAAATGGGGGGGGGGGGGGTGGGGGTGGGGGAGAGAGGGTGAGAGATAGAGAGAGAGCGAGGAATAAGATCAAATGGAAGAATAGCAGAGGTGAGCTCTAGGTGCTGCCTTCGCCCCGACCTGTACGTGTTGGGCTGCTGTCCATTTACCACTTAAACTGTAAGTTCGCGAACGGGAAGCTACTGAAAGCGGTTGGTGTTAATTATGTATTGACATACCGTATTACAGATCAGTTTGTTCGTTTCCAAGTTGGCAGTGTAAGTCCCGTATAGAAGCTGGTTGACCGTAAGATTAGCAAGAGAAATATCGTTCAAGGCAAGCTGATTTTGGAAAACGACTCTTTCATGTTTGTACCGGGATGGTTATAGAATTCGGCAGCCGTAGTAAAGTCAAATGTTATGAATTGTTTGTTAAGTTTCAATCCACTTCAATTATGTAGGTTACATCATCGCTTCACTGAGTGCGTTGTAATATCTTGGCGTTTACCTTTTTTAAATTATCCTGCGGGACGTTAATTATTAATTAATTTGTTCCCGGTTGACTGTGTGTCTTAAATACGCCAGATCGCTGTTTATTTCTCAGCTTATGCTCGCCTGAGCGTGTGTAACTTTATTGGTATGTTATTGAGCTAGCAGCTTAGAATTTTTTAATGGGAAACACCAAGCTGTTTTAAAATTTTATATTAATCGTTTGACCGTCATATATTTATTGTTTATTTATACACATGACTGATATAATCGTTTGCTCTCTTCGATTTATCCTATGTTTAATGTTCTTTCAGTCAGTTCATTTTTGCGTATTATGGATTTCCACACGATCCATTGATCGTGTTGCAAAAAAGACCTAGTAGTAGTAGTAGTAGTAGTAGTAGTAGTAGGAGTAGTAGTAGTAGGAGTAGTAGTAGTAGTAGCAGCAGCAGCAGCAGCAACAGCAACAGCAACAGCAACAGCAGCAGCAGAAGCAGTAGTAGTAGTAGTAGTAGTAGTAGTAGTAGTAGTAGTAGTAGTAGTAGTGGTAGTAGTAGTAGTAGTAGTAGTAGTAGTAGTAGTAGTAGTAGTAGTAGTAGTAGTAGTAGTAGTAGTAGTAGTAGTAGTAGTAGTAGTAGTAGTAGTGGTAGTACTCAACACGAACAGACGTGTTTTTAGCTCTACGATATCTACTCGTATTACTAGCTTCTAGTAAGCTTATGTACATATGTTTGGTCCTAATTGAATATAGTTTCATTATTTGTTGTCGGTTTGTATATTTTGGATTGCAGGAGGTCGCAATGGTTAGCATGTGAACCACTGCAGACTCTGGCATGTTCACATGTTACGCAGAGAATCTGGTGCTGAACAGGGGTCTCCAGCAGACAACCACGGCCTACCCTCTCCACCCCATAGAAGTGGCAGACAGACTTGATCTCTTTACGTGGGTGAAAGCGGTCGTAAATGTTTCTCCGCAAGGGGTCGACCCACGGATTGTACCGGGGGTTATCCCGGAAGGGGGTCCACTTGGCATCCAATATCATGGCAGTCTCAGCGCCCTGTGCTACTGCTGTAGACGCCAGCACGAGCAGTATGATGAGAATCATGGCTATATATGAAGAGTTAAACTGAACAGAGTGAGCCCCTCGAGAAATATATGTGCCAGATCGAGCCCTGTTCTATCCGGATCGATAGTGATCTTCACCCCCTTAGAGGCAGGGACTAGCTGCTTCACTCTGCCGCTGGCTAAGAAACGTAGCTCTAGATCTATATGAGTCGTTTGCGGGCTAGTGAGTCCAACTCGCAGAAGCAGTTTAACAGCACCCTTGAATTTGGAGACATTTGACACACCATCTACCCGTAGGGTGCCCTCCTGGAGGTTAACAGCTTCTTCTGGTCCATCGAATGGACGACACAGCAGGAGCTTTCCACCTGTAACACCGATCCGGTGACCCACCCTCGTCAGGGCGACACCTTCACCTATGTAGGTGAGGAAGGATGATCCCCGATTGTAGAGCTTTCGAAATGTCCCATCCTTTTTCACAACAGTGGAGAGGGGAGTAACCTCTATGTCACTGACTGCGGGAGGCCTATAGGGGCAACTATGTTTGCCAGTGACCCCCATGTCCAGCGCGGTACCACACTTCATTCTTCTCAAATATGAACTGCAGGTTTTTTGCCATGGTCAATAGCAGGCAATCATGGGCCATCGGCGGGGCTGAGGTCGTTATTTAGGGTGTTGATGTCTGCCACCCCTGTATCAGCGAGCTCAATCAACGGCTCAAGGATGTACTTCCTCTTTGGGAAATCATACCGAAACACGATCTTGTGGCCATCTATGTTGCGACGAAGGCGCTCCTTCGTCACATCCTTCAGGTCTGTGAGCAGCTCCACCCCATCACCACCAATGGGGTGGAGGAAGAATGCCTTTGAGCTTGCTTCGTACTGTAGGGCGAATGACTTGCCATCGCTCTCTTCTACCTTGGCAGCATCAACTGCGTACACATCTGCCAGGTCAGAAAGACCAGTCGAGTGAGCAAGTATGGGTTCCATAGCACGCTATAGAAGGGGTTTAAACAGGAGATATAACCATGCCGATTATCCGACTGCTACTCTCCGGTGGTGAGAAACGTAATCTCACCCTCTCTAGAGGGGAGACGAGTGGTACAGTACCATATAGAATGGGTCCTCTTCGAGGTGGTCCAGCGGGGCACAACATACATACACGCCAATATGCTACATCAACCTCCGGGAAGTGCACACAGCAGCTCACTAGTAGAAGTCGGCCGGGACGTGATAGAGTATCTCCAAGGTGCCAACAGCAACCTATGGAAAGCTATCAGTCCTAGCCCAGCATATATGCCAGCACGGATGGGATATCGGATGCCCATTTAGAGTTTACACTCTTATTACTCATTGACCTGACATGATATCATACTAGCATTATCTGCCCTTGGCCGAGATGATGAAGAAAGAGGTTCGCCACTCATGACCCCTGCACAGATACAGGCCTTAAACGAACAGAGACTCGCACTGCAACAAGAAGGAAAGTGACTACAGCGGGAGAACTGGTATCAACAGAACACGAGCCTTGCAAGGAGGCGAAGGAACAGTAAAAATTTCCGATACTCGCTGGCCCTCCTGGAGGAGAGTAAGCGGGACGCAGGAGTCTTGACAGACGACGATGAGCTAGATGTCTTCACAGACGAGGATGAGCCAGGTGTCTTCTCGAACGAGGATGAGCCAGATGTCATACAGTGGAAAGAGGAGATGGCACAGAAGTGTAAGACCAAGAAAGCCATCCAGCGGCGGACCTACTATCTTGGTGATATGGTGAAGTTCCAGATGTTACATCTCAGAAAGCTACTGGCACCCGACATAGTGCTGGATGACCTCTGTCTAAGAGACGTCTGTCTCGAAAACAGCAAGCTGGCACGGTTCACCAGGCTCTCCAAAATGTACCCTTCTAGGACTCATGAGCAGATTCTGATGCAGCTTTAATCTCCAGGTGTACTATGGTAAACTCAGAGTGGCGGCAACATCCAGAAATATACCCCTCCCTGACTGCTGACGAGGGGGGGGGGGTACAGTACACGGCTGGCGACTCCAGCAGATAGTGAGAATCGAGGACCTCCAAGTCAGGGGCTATAACAACATGACAGTCGAGGGGAGTTCCCCCAGTGTACAATTCGGCTTCAACACTGCCATCAATGCACCTACGAGTAGAACGAGCCATACATGCGTTCCGACACGGCAGCTCCAGGCGCCCTGACACTGCAGCCAGTCGACACGACACCGCTCACCGTGGTAGCTCTACATGTGGTGTCAGGCCTAGCTATTGTGGCGCTCGGGATCAGCCTACTCCGCCGCTAGCATATCAAATATAGAACTATCCTGACTCTCTACAGTAGCAATGGGGAACACGGTGAGACACTGAACCAGTTTGGCATGCCCTACAGCCCCAATACCCGCTGCCAATATGCACATCCAAGGGCTGGAGGGTACTGCAACGAATCCTTTTTCCAGATTGTAGTATCACAGAGCCTCGTTCAGCTCTGAGTCCGGTGAGTCCATGGCGGTCTGCAACTGCTGGAACACATCTGACAGATACTCCTGATCCTTGTAGAAACCCTTAGCTCACAGGAGCTGCTCGACGATACGCCTGCCCAGGATAACGTATTCGAGGAAGCAGATCTGTCCCTTGCCAAATCCTGGATATAGCTTCATAGCTGTCAGCTCTTCTGTCAGCTCAGCACCGGAGAGCTGAGCGTGCTCATCTGGTGTCTTCTTCTTGTAGTCCTTCAACTCCCTCCAGAAGACATCTTAGTACTTATCACATAGCGTGAGCCTGGACATGTTTAAGATGGTTCAATAGAGAGATGACTATTCCTGAGTACCAACCCGGCCACCTGGCAGATGCAGACTGGAAAGATCTTACTAGCTCTCTTGACAGGGGATGCAGACGTTTAACCGCGTTGTATATTCAGTGGTTAAATAATGACGTCAACGATACAGATCGTGAAGCAACTGCCCGAGAGCCAGGCCAGTCTTTAGAAGGTGGAGAACCTGCCGTGAACCAAGACACAGAAGTTACTGACCAAAGCAAAACCTCTGGCAGTCCATGTCGCCAGTAACGTTGAAGATGACAGGGGGAAATGAGGTTCTTCCTGCCGCCACTGTGGCTGTCCTCGCTACAGTGGTGAGTGGGGTGGCCAGTCACTGTCTCGGAATTACTCACCGCGTCCCAAAGATCGCCCTCAGTGGTGCCTCCTACACTGTTGCCCCTAAGATCATGGGTGAATGTGTTACACTAATGGAGGCCACGGTTCTAGGGCTAGCAACGAGTGCAATGGCTGAGATCATCATCACCTACGTTTAACCCCTCTGAATAGTGAGAGATGGATCACGAGACCCCTGCAGCATATGAAGCATGGCATGCCGTAGGGTGGGGTGTAGCCCATAGTCGAGCACGCGGACTGAGGATCGCCAATGCCCGGGAATTCTGGACCGCCCACAAGGCGTGCCCCTGCAGAGAGGGCCAGTACCCTGAGCACTGCTACCTTTTCCCATGGCCGACTGCGTGGTTCTTCTATGCCCAACTATTTCACTGGGGGTATGACTAGTAGGTTTAAGCCGTCTGTATATGACTATGACTCTGTCACTCACAGACCTAGAAAGCAAAGAGCTAGACGATCTTGCTCACTTAGGCGAGGCACGCCTCGGTTCAGAGGACACTGTTGGCCCTATCGTTTTCCTAGACTTCGATGAGAAGGGCGACCCGCAGGGGATCCGAGGTACCATCCCAGCCCGAAATCTCATCGGGAACATTGATACGCTTGGACAATCGGCCACTAACAAGGCCAAGACTGTAAACAAGTGGATGGCCATTAAGGAGAGGGCGACGATGCTCGGTATGCTCGGAGTCGATGAGGCTGGAGCCATCAACGTTATGGCTGAGTCCTATGCACAGGGCCTGGTTAAGGATCTCCTGAAACCACGGAGCTCATTCCAACAGGATGGATAGAATCTCAAGATAGGCACCCTCGGCCTGAGCCATATCACTGTCGATGGCCAAACAGGTGCTACCGCCAGCCTCTGGCTACCAAGGTGAAGAAGTCAGGGTTCTTTGGTTTGCCGTTTAAGACCACAGGATAGGCATGGCTCCCCGTGCATGTATCTAACAGATACTGGATGTACTAGACACTGTGGGAGCTGACACAGGCCCTCTACGCTATCTTCTCAGCTGCTGCTGGGATTTCATGCTTGACGCCTCCATCGCATCCTTCGTATCCGCCGGAGGTGCATGAATCCCTGCTCTGCAGGCGGAAGAGCTGGTGCAGGAATTACTGCCGTTTAGTCTCCCAGATATAGATGAGGCTACCGCCGACCAAGTGCAAACCATCCTCTGCACGCATGTCTGTACCATTCGACAGTAGGCCGGCCGATGCTGGCCAGGTGGGGCTGCTCATTGCCCCGTCAGGCCACGGGAAAAACATCTTGCTGCGGGCTCTCCTGGCCGAACATCTACCCTCTCAATACATCCTTCTGGTGTCTGACTCTGCCGCTGAGGCGGTTGACAGTAATGATCAATGATACAATTACCCAATCACCAAGACACTGAACCTGCAAGCACTGATGGAGAAGCTACTGGCAGCCCGACTGACAGAACCACTTATTCTAGTTATCGATGCCCCTGCAATGGGCCAGAAGACAGTCACCTACCTCAGCAACATCACCAGGCGCATCCGGCACACAAAGATAACTGTCTTCATCCTCTTTCAGAAGTACACCAGCGAGATCTCACCAGACATCCGCCACAATGTCCTGTTGCTATACTTCAGCTCCAAATGTGGACGTGCCTAGCTGGAGACCATATACGACAGCCTAACCCTCAAGGAGACCAAAGGGGACTTTATCGCAGGTGTACAAAGGGCAGCTGAGCTGTACCGCTTCATCTTGAGCAACAAGGAGAGAGGTGAGCTGTCACACTTCAAGCCATCTCTGGAAAAGGCGTAAATGGGTTAGTTTACTGTTTGTCCGTTATGATTAGATAGATAGATTTATTACACAATAGGTCATTGGCCCTTGAGTGAATACAATTTTAATTTATACATTGCGTGGCGGACAACTTATTTGCATTATATACATACAGTTGTGCGACAGCAACCACTACCACCACCCCCCCCCCCCACCCCTCCCCCTCCCACACACCCCAGATTACAGATGCATACTCTGTTCTAGCATTTCAGTACCAGACGTGTGACAAAATATGCAATGGCGTAAGGCTGCATTTGCACTTAAATTTGCATTTGAGTCATTTACAAATATTTGCATTTGCATTTAAATGCAATGCCCTGCACGTGGTCCTAAGCATTGTGCCCCGGTCATTCCCGACAAATTGTTCTTCAGAATTGTGTACAGTGAGTGGTTGTGTGTAGTCAGTAACTCTCAGGGCTCAGGCTGTCCAAAACATTTTGTGACAATTATCCACGGAGGTGATTTCCTCATGTTATTGCGCTCCCGGCGTAGTTTGGGGTGGTCTTCATTTTGGCCACTTTGATAGATCTGCAGCCATAGTGCTTTCTGCTCTGCTGACAGTTTTACTACTAGCGGGTCGTCAGTATACCTAGTTCGATTGTTTTTAAGAACACCTATGGTGCCTGGTAGCTGATGATTCCATAGATTTCAGTATTTTGGTTAGGGATTCGTTTGGATCGGAGATGACGTCGATGTTAGCTATTTGCTCCCCGAGGACCTTTATGTATGATATTTGAGTGTAAGTGTAGCTGATGAGCTTGGGTAGGTCGAAAGTGACTCTACCCGCTTGCCTGGTATGGCGTTTATACATTAGTTAGAGATCGTTCATCTGAAGGCATGTAACGACTGGCTTATGGTCAGAATTGTGGTCTATGCCTCCATAGGAACGAGCATTCAGAAGTAGGTGTTTTGCTTTTGTTTTGCATAGAAGTCTATTTGGTTGAAGACAGCTGTTGTAGCCTTGGGCCTTTGCGATCAGCAATGTGTCTGGGCCATGCTGTCCGGTGACGGCATAAGTGTTTGAAAGCCATATTTGTGGCAAGTAGGAGATTGGAATTAAGGAATGCCACCATCGCACTCTCTTCATTGGCTCCCATGCATTCGCCAGGTCCTAAACTTTTGTCCGCAATTCCGAATTTACCCAGCTTGGAGTTGAATTCTCCACACACGAACAGTTGCCATCTAGCTGGGATTGTAATGGCGGAGTGCACTTCTGCATAGAAAGAATCTAATGTTGCTGGATTCTCTTTGGCTTTTTCGGTAGTTGGGCCATATGCGTTGACAATGCGACACCTGGTGGTGGTATGTTTTTACGTAGGTATATCCAGGTCGATGAATGCAACACGATCACAGACGTATCCAAAACTAATGGCATGGTCCAAGACCTTTAATCCGATTACGGAGCCTATACCCCGGTATGTGGCTTTTTGGGCTCCATGAGAACTAGCCCGTCTGTGGTTGCTGCTCTGAGTGTTTAGCTACTTTACTCTCTTGAATGCATATAATATCGATGGTATAGTGTTCACAGTCTGCACCTAAGCTTTGCCTCTTAGATGTTGCAGTCAGATCACGTACATTCCACGTAGCCATGGTAAGTTCCTGGGAAAATCGCGTTGTCCGAGTATGTCGAGCACAGTTTCTTGTTTGAGGAAGGTTAGGCTTATTCAGAGTCACCTCTGTGTGCAGATGTCAGCCCGCAATCATTGATGACTTAGTTTCCCAACAAAGTTGGTACTTACAGAGGAGACCGGCGTGGAGGTGTCATCTTTCTCCACACATATTATTTATTAACGCCTTCGATGTAAAAGCGACACACCTCCCAGAAAAGGATAAACTCGACAAAGGTGATCAAATAGCCTGGGTTGCATACCATGCATCTAGTCAACCAGAGCCACCAACATGATTCACCAGCTGTGAGTGCGTTATACCCATTGTTCTCTGACAAGTCTGCATCACTTGCCATGATTAAACATGGCATGGACATCCGCAGGGATATCAGTGGCTAGATAAATCCGGGGCAAATACCAGAGTCAACGTTTGATCAGCCTTTCTTTAACCCCGTCATATTTCAACTTACGCCTTTAATGGCCACACTGACCGAAAGACAACTTTGCAGTGGTCTTCTGACATGGCTATTTGAAGGGCCTAGAGAAGAGTATTTTTTAATATTTACCACTCGAATGACCGGCTCGGTAAGCGTATATTTCACTATTTGTTTACCTTATGTAATATTCTATTCAAAATAACTTATGGATTTAATTGAAAAATGTCTTATTTGTTTTACGTTAAAGTTTAATTATAAATCTAACTTGTATTCTGAAATACAGCTTCCACTGAAGAGGGCAGGCTCACTGATGATCCAGCTGGATGAAATGTTAATTCATTCGATTCCGAGATCAGTGTAGATGGTTAGGTTGACCCACTGCTGTATCAAATTGTAAAGTGTAGACGAATTTTCGGTTACCCGGCGGGTAAACTGGCGTGGACATCTTCTAGATGTTTCTCGATACAACTCTGGAACTGGGGGAAGAATTCGTGTTGGAACGCCGATCATGAAGGAATTAATCAAATATTACTCGGAAATGATAGCGGTTCGTCTGATCTTCCCTTACAGAAAGTCAGGTTTAAAAGCTAACGCGGAGTCTGATAAACAGCTTCTGTTATAGTCGCTGCAGTTTCACAAAAAAGCATGACTCAAGATGAGGAAAGCCAATCCGCGTGCGAGGGATGAGTGTGTGTGGGGGGGGGGGGGGGGCAGGAGGTTAACCACATGACCAGCATGCAACCCGTGAAGACTATTTACTGGAAATGGACACGGATCCATCGCCTGATTGTAGAATTTTCTATCGGGAATAACGCAGTTAATACTCGACCGATCCTAAAACTGTTTTCAGATTCGTAAACTCGTGACAATCTTGTTCCGGGAAAATACAAACACGTTTTCCATCGGTGTATTAATACGGAACCGAGAATTATTCATATCTCTGTCGTACAATTAACCTACTATAGATGCGCTGGTATGTAGATGCAGAGAGTACACCATTCGGGGTAACACCCTCATGGACAGTAGGCGGGGAGGAAGGAGGCCTACACAAAGATGCATACTGCGGATACAAACTCCGAATCCCGCCCACGAACAATCCCGGAAAACCCGCCCGACTTTATTTTATTACACTAGAATAATAACCTGTGAAGTGAACGAAGTGTATGTCTTTGATCCATATACTATTTAATAAACATTATGTTGAATATTTTGAAACTAATTTATCTGGGCGCTGTTGCTGCCATTTGTATATAATAGTCTCAATGAGCCTAATAGAATAAATTCATAGATCTTTCACCCACGCACCCTCGCATAAGAAACGATTTCTCGAAAATTGGATTTCAATGGTCGCTAATTATATCACGATTACCACATGCAAACTTAACGAGCAAAGCTTTTTTGCAAATTGACGAGAAAGGAAAACAATTAAAAACATAATGGACCTTTCCGGCTTTAGCTATGCCCCGCCCATCTCTAGCTACGCTCCACCCACACCTCGCTCGTGTTGGGATCGACCGATCTCTGAAAACCCTGACTATCAATTTTCAAAAAATCTACACAGGTAAGCTGTTGAATATTTTGAAACTAATTTGACTGGGTGCTGTTGCCGCCTAAGGCAGCAACAGCGCCCAGTCAAATTAGTTTCAAAATATTCAACAGCATATTTATTAAATAGCAAAGAATTACAAAGACATACAATTTATACAACGTGTCGGACTCTGAGATTTGATGACGGTCTATATGGAACCCTTTGTGAAGTAGTGATTGTGACTTCGTCATACACGCTCAGGTGATGGATGAAGACTCTGGAAAGGTGAATTATGGAACATCAGTCCACAGATTAGATTCAGCCGTATAACCTTTCTGCACCGTGTACCCATATTTCGCTCCAGCACGTTGGGATTCATTGTCACCGGCGGTTTCATAAACAAATGCGACGCAAAACCACCACCACTTGGTTCCAAAACTAGTTACCTTAATCAATCAATAGAATGGTCCATTTCCATCTACGCCCGTCCGTTTCCAGTTAAACCCCACCATTTCTAGCCTAAGGTCGGCCAACATTATACGCGTATATGAAGCGATTTATACACTTTGAACCGCGAATTCTCAAAATCCCAATTTCGATAAAGGCCCTAAATATGCAGGTAAAGCTACCGGATATGCTGAAATGAATTTAACTGGGTAGGGCGCTGTAGTTGCCTATGACAGCAACAGCTTCCAATCAGATTCGGCTCAAAATAATCGTCTGAATGTTCATAAAGCTGCCAGTTCACCAGACACACAATTAAACACTTATGTGCCAGACCTGTCGACTTAGTCATTTTGATTGAGACGTCGTTAAACAAATGACGCATTGGATTATACCGCGAATTACTTGGCTGACAGATCGGACCAATCTATTGCGCTAGGGGATAGTTTATCCATCGAGCATCTGACGTCATATGACGTCAAAAGTAACTAAGTGACGTGTATGTTGACGTCATTCGATATCGCCCCTCTTTAACGCTTAACAGTCCGACACGTTGTACGAATTGTATGTCTTTGCTATTTGATATACATGCTGTTGAATATTTTGAAACTAATTTGACAGTCAAATTAATTTCAAAATATTCAACAGCTTACACATATAGTTTCCTGGAAATTGATAGTCAGGGAGTTCAGAGATCGATCGATCCCAACACAGACGTGGTGTGGGTGGAGCGTAGATGGAGATGGGCCGGTTATAGCTAAAACCGAAAGGTCCATTGTTATAAAGATGAAACAAAAATGCTTCTGATTACAAGCATTCAATGAGTAACGCGTTTGCTGCTGATACTCAGATAATGATTTGGCAACTCGGTAATAGTTTATTCAGCGATAAATGGTGTTTATTTTGAAAACATGAACGATGACTCGTGCTACTGTTCATGAGAGCACGGCTGTCTTCGCAGTCAGCTAAAATAGGCACCAGTTATCTGTCCTGTAAATGTGAGTAAAGCTCCCTAATTGGCCTACAGTATTGAAATAGCTAAGTAGAACCATTAGGTTGGAGTAATTCCTCGTACGGTACCATGCAGAATCATTCAAGTCCATTCTGACCAGAACTACGCACACAATCACCCATTAACCCACAATTCAATAGTGGTTTGAGAGCTTCAGCTAAGCACCCATTAGTGGCTGAATCGAGATGGTACACCGCTTCTGCTTATTTGCGCAGGTATATAGTGATCGGATGTAGCGCTAATTCAAGGATTTAACTAATTGACTAGCTGTCTATGTTATTCCTGCTTAGTGTCCTGTCAAAGTTAATGGACACTCGGTATGAGTTAAATTCGTTTCGTTTGAACTTGTACTTTGAAAACAATATATATGTCTCTGGTACCAATGATTCGGCCATTGTAAGAGAACTGATATCTATTAGCTAAATATGTCTTCTGTATAACTAATTGATGAATCCAATCTGTGGATCGAGTATATAACGGTATGATCAATTAGGTCACTTGAAGGTTGACGTGACAATCATAATTGGCAGAAATACTCCGACTTGATGCTGGACTAGTCCGTCAAGTATACGAATTGAATGTCTTTGATGGATTTACTATTTAATAAACGTTCATAAAAATTTGAATCTAATCTAACTGGGCGCGGTTGGTGCCATAGGTAGAAACAGCACCATGTCAAATTAGTTTTAATATATTCAACTCCTTACCTGTATAGTAACTTTCATGTTGGGATTCTTGGAAGTCATTGATCGATCAATTGCAGATGGGGCGGGGTATATCTAAACGTGGATTCATCCAGTGATTACTGACAAGTCTCTTATTATTATTTCAGTTGTCATGGATTCGCAGCTACAATGTAATGCATACCGAGGTTGTGCGTGGTATCACGGAAACAGACTTCTAGATATACACCATTTCATGTTTTGTTCTAAACTCTTCTTAGCCCAGTCAATCTACGCTCAGGTTAACCTAATCTAGAACAAATTGCAACAGGTTTCGTGAGTTTACGTATTTCTATATATCCTCAGGTACACAGTATCCAAATTCAGCCACAGTCTGACCTCCGGAAAGTAGTTAATTGCATGTATGATTATGGTATTCTGCTTAGTAGAAACATCTTACAGATGCAATCAGCCTTCTTCGCCTTGACCACTGTGTCTTATCCTCAGCCAAAATCTTTATCTTCCTCAGGTGCATTCTTGCTTCGAATGTATCGAGTCCCGCTTTCTTGAGGTCATCTCGTAGCACGCTTCTACAGAGTTATGCAATGACGTACTCTATTGGATTTGGATTTGTGTGTCCCCTAGTATCCTGAGCAAATACCCAAACATGGAGCAGCTTTGCTGGGCGACATTTATGGACAGAGGCGATGTACTGCACATCTTGTATAGTGCATCATTGGAAATTATGCTGTCTGGTCATCGATGTCCAGTGATGGTGCATAGGGGTTTGCGGTGGCAGGCATCAAGTGTGTCTACAGCTGCCTTTGGAGCTGCCCAGCTGTTACAGCATGTTAGGAAGAGGATATATACTGTTCGATAAAGCAAGATCTTCCTTTTCTCATTCCGCCACGTTGCGCCAAACAACACCCCTCGAAAAGGTCATATGCATGTAAGACCAATGGCGACATCCCAGGGTCGCTCAACCATATCGAATGTGCAAGCTCAATGGAGCGAGTGTAATGAGAAACATCCTGTTGAGAAAAGGAAGTATTCGTAGTTAGAGAAAAAACCCTCTAGGTATATCAATAAAAGATGGACACCTTTCATAAACTAACACGGCAATTACGCAGGAC
Organism: Chaetoderma sp. LZ-2023a; assembly: GCA_034401795.1. Lineage (NCBI taxonomy): Eukaryota > Metazoa > Mollusca > Caudofoveata > Chaetodermatida > Chaetodermatidae > Chaetoderma > Chaetoderma sp. LZ-2023a. The sequence continues at coordinate 36,820,463 of CM067364.1, read as the reverse complement.
CTAAGCAGCGCTTAGATCTTCCTATTCAGAACCGCCTATTCTGTCTCCTCGTAAGCCGATACTGCATATGAATCCCTGCCCCCGCACCCTGTAAACAACTTAAGAAAACCCATACCTACTCTGTGCATACGTAAGTGCATTAGTCTCTCTTATCAGCGAGTTTCCCAGTATGTGTTAGAACCAACCAGCTATCGAAGCATGCAACACACCGGGACAGCATTGATTTCCGCGGTGTGGACTCGCCTACATGGCTAACCCAGATACATCCTGTTGAATGGCAGAATGATCTGGCCCTTAATGCCTGTCGACATAATAAGGGGATTTACCTTCTAAAACAGAGAGAGGCTGATCCTCTATCCCGGGATTAATCAGTTGCTCATCGAGAAGGGTGATCGGCATCACTATACGTGAATCAAGAACCTAAGCCGACTGCTCCTCAATCAAAGTCATCACAATATGAAGAAGAACTTCAGCGAGCAATACCTACACTGTTATTCCCATGGAATACGTACTTGCCCAGCACAAGCCAGACAGTAGAGGAGTGAACCATGACCCTATGTTTATAAATATTCCGTCTAGCATTAAGATGTTACGCTTTATCAACTATGGCAAGAAACTCAACATACCATTCGTTATATATGCAGATGTCGAAGCCTTGATAACCAACATCGAGACACATGAGCCGAATCCGGAGCTGAGCAACACTTGGAAAATTAACACTATGACATCTGTGGCTTTTCCTGTATTGCCTCTATTGTGGTCCACTGTGATGGTGTGGACTCTTTATCTTATGGTCACAGGAATGCAGTAGCTCCGCGTAATAGCTTTTCAGGTGGTAACTGACACTCTCTCTCTCTCTCTCTCTCTCTCTCTCTCTCTCTCTCTCTCTCCCTCCCTCCCTCCCTCTCTCTCTCTCTCTCTGCCAGACAGTACTAGTGTTCGGTTCCAACGCTCCACGATTGATTGGGCATGATGATGACTAACCTCACCTCGTCTAACCTTTATGCCATATTCGCACATGGGAGCCACTGTCTCTCCTCTAAATTACTTACCGTCATCAATTTGCAACAACTCTGGCCATTGGAGAGGAAGGTATGGATTCTCATAGACACTCTGGAATTCGGCCGCCGCTTAACTTAACAAATTTACAGAGGACCATTAAGTAGCTGTGGACGATGCAAGTATAGACTGCGACCGGAAAAGAACGGTCTGCAATCTCTGATTTATCTTGTCTTGGTATTTAACAGAGTGTAACAATAAAATTAAGTTATTTTTATACTAGAGATAGATACCAGTCAACTCGTCTGACTGTCCAGGCAGTTAACTACATAGCTAACTGAGTATGCCCGTCTAGCCACCAGTCACACTCATTGTAAAACAGATGACGCGAATCTGACCAGTCGGAGTAAATAATCATAAAACAAAGATATATTATGCAAACTATTTATTGTGTATATACTGTATTAAATCTAATATTTATATAACAATGCGGCAGGAAAAGAAAACAAAACAAAGAGCGGGCGAGAGAGCGAGAGAGAGAGAGAGAGAGAGAGAGAGAGAGAGAGAGAGAGTGATGGTGTACTAACTTGACTCAAGCCAGACTTACTAAAAGGAATTTGTGATTTTCTTAATAGGTGAATAGTTATATTAGGCAAAGTATCAAAATGTTGAATTAACAGATGAATTAAAATAGGATTAGCAGAAACGAAATATAATTTGTGAAAATGTATTTTGCATAAACATACGGCGCAAGAACACTATGATGTCAATGAAAACGTTAGGTTAAGCTGTGCATATAAACCTGTCTATAATGGGCACCGTATGTTGGAGACAAAAGAAAGCCCTTCGTTAAGATGGGTGGTTGTATGTCTTAATGAGATACCATCCTTTGATACCAAAGCCAAATACGATGAAGGGATGCGATATATTACTGAATCCTCTGCTATTATTATAATACATCAATGGTTAGCTGACCTCAGAATCAAAATGACGTATCTCCGTCATGATTGCCGAAGTGCCCATCAGGAAAGTGTATGCATTGTATATCTTTGAAGAATTTACAATTTAATACACATTTTGTTGAACAGTTTGAAACTAATTTGACTGGGGCCTGTTGTTTACAGCGGCAAATTAACCAATTGTTAACTTAAAAATCATTTCCTGGGAATTCAAGTTTCAAAGTTTCAAATTGATTCCATCACACATACACATTGGGCGAATCTGATCTATCTAATGAGCGTGGCATAGTTAGGAATGGACCCCTCTAAAGACCAGCATGTTTCACTAAGGAATCAAATTCTATTTTTTTGGGGTAAATTTTCGTTATAAATTTCCAAAAATACTATTTTTTGGCAGTAAAACATCAAAATTTCTTTTTAACAGTATTGGCAATTAAATGGTTAATTGAAATAAGTAGTATTTTGGGCGCCTTAATTCGCTGTTGACACAAGAGGGGTTAACAAGTCTATTTTCAAGCATTTAGTGTGAATGTAGACCTTTAATTTCTTTACTTCTACATGCTAGTCATGTCTTGTTTTGAAGATGTTGTTGCTCAACCACGTTGCTATTTTATCCAGCAACATTTTCTCGCCCCACAATTCTCAGAACCTCCTACAAAGATTCTTCAACCGACTCACACAATAGTGAAAAAGAAAAAAATAGTTGATCATAAAATAAAATAATATTATCACAGTTATTCGCACACATTAAAAAAATATAAATACATTTCTGGTATATGTGAGTAAAACATTCCAGTACGTTCAATGTACTTGGTCAGAGGTTAACATATTCAGCCAAACCTGTCTATAACGGGCACCTGCATTTGGAGTCATCATATTGCAGTATTTCTTTGACAAGTTTTCATACGGTCACCTGTTCTACGAAACCACATGCAGGTGTGCTCAAAATGCATTTACCATAGCAAATGAATTATACTAACAATTTGCACGCTAAATTCCCAAAATCTCAATTTCGAGGACACTATGCAGGTAAGCTATTGAATGTTTTGAAACCAATTTGACAAGATCATGTTGCTACCATAGGCAACAACAGTTCTATGACAAATTAGTTCCGAAATATACAAGATAATTTTATTGTAAATGATGTTTAGTGGTTGGCATTTTATGTTCAACAGATTAAGCGCCAACCTTTCCTTTGTGACCACACCTATGAGCCATGCATTATACACCATAGACAGGTTTGTGCGTAAATCATATACAGTTGAAATACACATTTTGAATATTAAACAATTCTCCTACACAACAGCTGATTAGTTCTACAAAACTTAACGAGATCAAGCTAGTTTAGGAAACTCCATTTTGGTTTCAATCTCAAAACTTACTGATAAAACACAATTAATAAAACTGTATATTTAGATGCTTAATCGCGCTTGTGTCACGTTAACCATTTAATGGCCAAGCCTGCCAAAAATTATCCCTGTACTGGCCTTGAGGAATGCTCATTTTTCTGCCAAGAGAATATTTTCAGAAAATTTATCACTGGAATGACTGGCTCGGTAACCGAGCCAGTCATTCCTGTGATAAACTTTCAAAAATACTCTTCTCTTGGCCGGTTAATGGACGCTATCTAACCAAAAGATTTGAATTTTCCGGACCACTACCGCGTTGATTGTCAAAACCGACAAAAATGGCAATCCGCAAAAATGTCAGTTGCAGTGATTTTGAGGACATAAAGCTATTTATGTAAATTTGTCTTGGCCTGCAAAAATTGCATTAGGTTTCTTGAAAATGTTGATGGTTAAAGGGTTAATTGATACGAGTAGCATTTTGACACAAAATAGGTTAACTCGTGTAGCTCCATGTAATGAAAGACTATAAATCTTAAATGTGTCATAGCTTCAGTCAGCATAATTTTATGTTTTTGCTTAGTTCTGAAGTTGAATTAGGGACTCGTGTCTCTAATTCAAAATCCCACCTAAATTAATTATATTAATTTATGCAGAATGAAATCATCATATGCTAAGATATATTTCATTTTATTACTTTGGTGTACACAATTCAAGCCCCTAAATGTCTACAGATTTAACTTTTCTATTTACAATTATTTTGATGTGATCATGTGCCTTTAATAGAAGTCGAATTTTGATCGATCTTCGAAAGATCAGTGAACTGAGCTGGTTCAGGAGTTCCTTTAAGGGTGTAGCATCTGATGTGATCCTAGAATAAGGATCACATTGCCATTACTCATCTGAAACATGGGTTCTCCTTATTTCAAGACTATATTTCGAGCTTAAAGGTGCATATTCACACTAAAATTTCTGAAAATAAAATTGTTTAAATTATACACCTTTAGAGGCTGAAACTGTGTGCCTATATGTATTGGGCATAATTTTTGAAGTTGCGAAATTGAAATAGAGGCCCGTGCCTCTATTTCAATTTCGCAGCTTAAAAAATTATATTAATTTATATGGAATGGAATCATCATATGTTAAAATTTATTTCGTTTCATTACACATAAGCACATAATTTAAGCCTATAAAAGTATGCAATTTTAACAATTTAATTTTCAATCATTCTGGTGTGAATACGCACCTTTAAGATGCGAAGAAGGTATTTCATGTCCCGTCAATGGCAACTTAAACTATGTATTTTGCTTTTCAAAATACTTGTTTTATTTAGTCATGTACCAGCCAGTGCCTCAATTCCGTGGTAATCACGCAGGTAACGTTGACTATTTTGAAACTAATTTGACTGGCACTTGTTGTTTCCTTGAGCAGAAACAGCTTCCAGTCAAACTGGTATCAAAATATTCAACATATTATTTCATATGCTTTATAAGAATTTTCTCTGTTTAGTTTGTCTGATTGAAACTGCAAAATGATCAACTGGTCCACTACCGTATGTCAAGGCGTGGTTAATATATGAATTGTCCATGTATTTTGACACTTATTCTTGTACACTACTGTTATATAGATCTACATAGATCAATAGTATTAACTAACTGTGACTGCAGGCAGCCGGCCACCAGACAATACTCTCAATGGGCAATAACTACGGACCTGCTGAATATTTATGAAAATAATTTGATTGAAAGATGTTAGTGGCTTAACCATCAGCAAATCTTAGTCAAATTGTTTTCAGAATATTCATCATAACCTGAGTTAAATCCGATGAAAAAGGTAGGCTGTATAGACTCAGGAGACAAATAGTTAAAGGCGCATATTCACACAATAATGCCTGAAAATTAAGGTATCTAAATTGTATACTTTTAGAGGCTTAAACTTTAGGCCTAGATATAAAGAAACGAAATAAATCTTAACATATGATGAGGTAATTTCATACAAATTAATATAAACTTTTGAGTTGTGAAATTGAATTAGAGGTTCGTGCCTCTAATTCAATTTCACAACTAAAATAAGTATATTAATGTGTACGGAATGAAATCATCACATGTTAACATTTATTTCGTTTCAATACATCTAGCCACATAATTTAAGCGTCCAAAAGTATTCAATTTTAACAATTTTATTTTCAAGCATTTAGTGTAAATACGCACCTTTAAATACAGTTATTTTGAAACGCATTCTTGATGAAATTATCCGAGAGCAGAACGCAGGCTACTAAATATTTACTAATCCTGCATGTAGTATCAGTGGGCTGTATTGGAACAGTCTTCTGAATTCGGATACCATATCATAATCTGTGGATGGAAATATTAGTGTTTGACCTTATGTTACGAAAATATAAAGAAATGCTTGCAAAATGTAATTTTCCAGTTAATTTGTTAATTCAAGATCTCTTAAGTGGTCTTGAAAAAAAGGTAATGGATATTTCCAGTTTATACATCCATCATATGATGCCATAATCAATTACGTGACATATAGGATGACGTCATAATCAATGACGTCATGAATGACACAAATTCAGGAAGATATGGAAAACAGAGCAATATTATGCCACTGACGCCAAAATGAAGGTCTATATTTATGTAAATTATGTTGAGAAATGCAGGAGATGGCCTCTGAAAGCATCTTGATTAAAAAAATTCCTTGGGCAGACCGGGTGATTGAGTTGGGTTGGTGGAGTAGGGTGGGAAAGTGGTTGCCTGTTCGACTGGATCAGGAGGTGCATTAAATTTGTAGCCAGTGACGAAAATGTAATAATTTAACAATCAACTGGTGATCAATATTTATAATTTTCTAAGGACTCCACACCTGCCTTCTGGTCTGGCTAAAGCACTGGGCCAACCATTGGATAACATGTGCCTAGGGCCTACGAAACCATTAATCTGGCACTGGTTAAAACTCGCTTAGGGTTAGTTCCATATCAGAGTTGAAGTATGCTATTATTCGCATTTTCAGGTGAAGTATAGATGATTATGCAGACGTAGTTTTCACAAAGAATTTTGAGTAATATGTGATTATATAGACGTAAATATCACAGGCGCAGTCTAGTTAGTTAGAAAAAATCAACGTGCAATTTGATTATGTAGACGCATGTTGAGTAAGACGTTATTAAATAGACGTAAATATCACAGGCACAGTATACTTAGATAGAAAAATCAACCTGCAGTTTGATTATATAGACACGTGTTGAGGAATGTGCGATTAGATAGACGTAAATATCATAAGCACAGCGTATATGAAGGCGTACTTTGATTATGTAGATAGATATCATAAAAATAAATACCATATTAGTCGCACCTGATTTGATTTTGTAGATTTCAATATTGTAATTAGGAAAACAGAAATGTGTAATTTAATAATGAATAAAGCAGTATCACAACTATAATACACAGTTAAACCTGCTCGTCAGATCACCTGCCTTAAGTAACCACCACTCTGATGTCAACATTTTAAATTTCCAAATTAAATTAAAGGATGAACTGGTGTTCATTTTTCAACAAATTTGGTGGAAGATGGTGCTTTCGTAGACAGCAACATCTCCACCAAAATTGTTGTAAAATGAACACCTGTTCTGTTTTGCTATTGACATGGTGAAAGATAGAATATTGACATCAGCGTGATAAGGGTTGAACAGCCACCAATGGAGGACTCCACTTTATCCATAAATCATATGACTTCATCATAAACTAAGTGACGTGTAGTGTGATGTCATAATCAATTACTTCATTACGTAATTGATGACGGACTAAGTGATGTTGCATGACTTTACTATTTAATAAACATTCTGTTGAATATTTTGAAAATATTTTGGGACTAGGCGCTGTTGCTGCCATATACAGCAACAACACACAGTGACGTTAGTTTCAAAATATTCAACAACTTACGGGTATAGATTTCTGGAGATTGATAGTCAGGAAGTTCAGAGATCTATCGATCCCAACACACAGCATGGGTATGGGTATAGCTAAGCTAGAGATTGGGTGGGGAGAGCAAAGATACACAGCTAAAAATGACACCCTCCATTGTGCTTGCTCTAGTAGGTGGCCACATAAGACAGGGTTTACTGTACACCTATATACGGTGCTTAGATTGTATAGATAGAGCAAATACACATATGTGAGTTGATTAGTGTATACAATAATATGACAGACATACGGCCAGACCAATTTAATGTTTTGTTTTACGAAAATTCCCCACCCAAAACACACGATCTGATATGGGTAAAAACACAATTGTCAAGATTTATCAAGATCATCCAAAGCTTTTTGTCAGTGAGTGTTCATTTTCAGGCCAAGAGAAAACAATTTGTTAAAAATTTAGGACTAGAATTGCTGGCTCATTTTGAGTGGCCTGACAATTAAATGTCAAGCATTAGATTGTTCTAGATATGGACAAATTTAGCTAGGATGGTTTATAAAACAAAAATATAAATTGGCATGGCCTAAACTGTAATTGTTAGAATGATGTGTATATAATAATAATAATAATAATAATAATAATAATAATAATAATAATAATAATAATAAAAAGACTATAAATAAACAACACTCAAATTATCAGTGTAAAATTTGAAGTATTTCTAATTTAAAGCGTAATATATTCCTCCTTTAATAGTTGTACTCCGTCAACAGCATCGCTATGCTATCGACCAACCAATTCCCTGTCTATAAATGGCCTACGCTTTTCTGTTTCAGTCCATCAGAAGACACACCGGTCTCGGGACCCTGCAAGATAAGAAAAAAACCAGTTTTCTTTAATATTTGATATGCACAATGTTAACGACTCTTGTGTCAAGTTAGCACTTTAACGGCCAAGTTGGTCAGAAACGACCGCTGCAGTGACCTTGAGAAATGTCCATTTGCGGGCTAAGAGAAGAATATTTTTGAAAAATTACAACTGGAATGACTGGCTCGGTAACCGAGTCAGTCATTCCAGTGGTAAATTTTCAAAAAAATTTTCTTCTTGGTCGGCAATTGGACACTGGCTAAGCAGAAATTTGAATTTTCTTGACCATCACACTTTTGATGAATGTCCATTTGAAAGATAAAAGAAATCTATATTTTCATTTCTAAATTCTCGCTATAAATGTACAAAAATACTCTTTTTGGCTGCAAAAAACAAAATTTCCTTGAAAAGTAGTGGCAATTCAATGATTTATTGAAATAAATACTCTTTTGAGGGATTTAATGCGCTGTTGACACAAGAGGGGTTAAGAAAATTATCACTGTGTCAGTCAAGTAACCTGCTGACCTGTTTGTTCATACCAAATGGCAAGATTTCTTATAGATTATGCAAGCTTATGATTCATTCATGGCAGGTTCATACTTACAAGCAAACAAGGCTTATATTCTACGTGTTGTTTGTAAATTAGAATGAACATGCTTGATGCGCTCATTTCCCTGATCGAATACCCAGGCTCGTGTGCATTGGGTCTAGACTCAGTTACACATTTTATTCTTATAGTCGTTACAGAAAGCATATCATGGAAGTGACTCAGTCATATTAGTTTCAAAATATTCAACAGCATGTTTATTAAATTGTAAAGAGATACGGTTTGTACAACAACGCTTAGTCCGTCACCACTAATGCGTTCCTGACGCATACCGTTAGCCTACAAGTCACGAAGTTTATTATGGCGTAACACGATAGATGGATACACTGGAAAAGGCCCTTCCTTGATCTGACTTGCACATTTGCTGGAAGGACAGGATAAAACATGTTATGCGTATGGGTATTTCGCTCAGTGTTCTATCAGGTGTAGGAGGAACATAGCTTGCTAAATATTTGTGTCAAATAAATTAAACTTTAATGCTGATTTATTGAAATTCTTATCCCATACATTTCTTACCCATAAACTTGTACTTTTACTTTTTCTTTACATACACATTGAGAGCTTATTAGCCAAATGCAACCATCACATAAATTAGAAAATGCTTACTAATATGTGTTTTATAAGTCGTGTGGCAGCTATCTGTAGCGAATCTGTTCAATAGAGCATGGGTTTAAGGAATATTGGAAAGGCCCAATGATAGGGTTATCTAAATCGCTTACACACATGAAGTACCTGGTTCATTGCAAATGTCGACGGCCATATTTGTCACTAAGTTATTTCATATTTGTTCTACAAGACAGAAATGTTCGATAAAACATATTCATTCTCGATTCCCGGAAGCAGGCATGCTCATTAGAATGATGAACTATACAATATATACATCCATTAATCATTTGATGATTAAGTTTGCTCACGAAAATCTAAATATTCGTTTAGTGAATGTCCATTTGCAGGCCAAGCGAAGACTATTTTAGAAAATTTACCACTGAAATGAACCAATCATTCCAGTGATACATTTTCAAAAACAGGCTCCTCTTACCCTGCAAATGGCCACTCCTCAAGACCACTGCAGGGGCCGGCGTGAAAGGGTTGATGTGTATCAGGACTTAGTACAGGGATATAAGCATATGACTGACCTGGCCAGAAGACCCTGCAGGGAACATGTCATCCCACCATAGATTGTTTGCACTCGATGCTCCAACTGCACTGTCTATAAGACAAACATATCCATTACATCAGATTAACCAATTTCAATCTATATGTCCAATAAGATAACAGCAATGTCCTCCAGCTATATTAAGTCTCAACCTTGCCATATCCTAATGTCCATTACTGTTGCGATATTATGCTGGCTTGTGCTATTACTTGATTTAATTGAAAATCACGATGTTCAAGCCAGGCATTCCAGCGATCCATTAAAAAAATTGGCTGCTCTTGGCCTGAAAATGGACATTTTTAAATACTCTTGCAGCTTTCGTCAGAGATAATTAGACATGTTTTTGTTGTTATGCCTGAGTAATTTGTACCCAAGCTGATTAATCAAGTAATCATGATTATTCTTAAATAATCGATCATGGTCACTCAAAGTAATAATCCCACAATTCTAATATTATGATATTTGGGTGTAACGTGTTAGTAACATATGCTAACTTCTTTTCCATGCTGTATACATACTATATCGTACAGATAGAAACTGATGAGTATTTTGAAAACATTGTGCTATCCCTGGCAGTATTTTAACGAAACAGTAATCCAGTTGTCGCGGTTGTACAGTTAGTTTTGTTAGTGTTGTGTCCTTTCGGCACACGGTGAGTGATGGTGGTAGTACCATCGCATTGTGGTAGCAATTCACTCGATAATCCCAGCATTCTGATTGATCTATGCTAATTATGATGCCACCATTTTATTGGATAACCAGAGAGAAAGAAAGAAATGCAATCAACTTAAACAACATTCACTCCAATCTAAGGCCGTGTTCTCACTCGAGAGGTAATCAGGGATAACGCCATACTTCAGTGTAACAACTCTCGGGTAAAAAAATGTCTTATGTTGTCAATTATCTCCCTTAGATTGGAGTGAATGCTGTTTGAGCTGGTTGAATTTTGCTATTTGTCTCAATTTATACCATATACTAATGACTTCATCAGTAATACAAGTCAATCAGAATGCTGGGATTTTCGGCAATATTAGGTATGGCCCAGCCACACTGGTGATATTGTTTTCCTTTCCATCGCTGACATCGTCAGGCAAATCTATCACATAACTTATAACCAAAATGCTCAGTATGTACTACTCCAGTTATGGTAAGTGTTGAAATATGAAACTCAGCAATAGACCTTTAGCACTACATGCTTTACTACTATTAACATGACAGTATTGATATCAATCAATGGAGTAGATCCAATCTGTCACTCAACTATCTGAAGTCACAATCAATTACGTGATTACTTAGATGACGTCAGAATCACAATCACGTATAGTTCCGTCAGGAAAATCGAAACTCCCGTCACTAGCGCACGTATTGTATGTCGTTGGTGAATTTACTGAATTTAATAATTATTGTGTCTGATATTTGAAAACGAAGTTGACTGTGAGCTGTTGTGCCATTGGCAGCAACAGCCCCTAGCCAAATTAGTTTCAAAATATCCACCTGGTACCGTGTATAGTTACCTAGACATTTAGATTCTAGCAATTTAGGTTTAAAGATTCAAATCGATTCCAACGCACATACAAAGTGGGAAGAGCGTAACTAGAAAGGGGCGGGGCATAGCTAGAAATGGGCGGGACATATCTATAAATGTGGAAGGTCATAGCTAGAAATCGGTGGGACATAGCTAGAAATCGGTGGGACATAGCTAGAGATGGGTTCCTCCATTGCCTGCTTTATTTCAGCGATTTCTGTTGAACTCAGACAAAATATTGTCATAATTTTCTTTGATAGATCGAATGCATGGATGTGCCTGAGAAATGATAACTTACTCTCCCGCGATGCTTTCACTGGTGCGCCTATGCCGGGCAATGCGGTTCTAGCATCCCAGTAATTGATTGCGCCGGTTTTAGTGTGCTTCTCCGGGGGAGGGCCGATTAAAATCCCTTTTGTGCTGATCAGATCATCATCTGCCGTAAAGCTGAAAATAAATTACACCTGAGAATATTTGGCCCTGTGACGTAGTGTATTTCGTACAATATAAACGTATGTGTTTTGGATAAGTTGAATGATGAAAAGATAGCCCATTTAACCATTTAACCCTCGAATTTATTCAAGAAAATTTCAATTTTATCACAGAAAATGTCCATTTGCAGACCAAAAGAAGACGCTTTTTGAAAATTTACCACTGGAATGACTGGCTCGGTTCATTCCAGTAGTAAATTTTCAAAAATAGTCTTCATTTATTCTGCAAATGAGCATTTCTCAAGACCACTGCAGAAACCGTTTTTCGATATGAGTGTTAGAGGGCTCAAGTGTGTTGTTTACTTTACTACCAAGAATATGTAACAGAAGCCGCGTACGTGCATATGTACGTACGTACGCCCGTATGTGCGTAAGTGCGTGTGCATAAGCGCGCGCGTGAGTACGTTTGTATGTGATGTCTATGATGGACACCTAAGAATGGTCAAAATGGCCAATTGTCTTAGAGAATTAGTGATGTTATGGTCAGCATAAACGTGCTCAAATGCAGCAGTACTAATCTCCAGGATTTGATGTCAGACCCCTATGACATGGCAAGAAAATTGCACTTTAAAAGGAAATGTGTTACCCAGTGCATGCTTGATTGGGGAGTTTACTACATGCCATTCGAACACACAATTCTCAGATTATCTAGTTCGAAATTAGCGGGTACGACGAACAACTAGTCAAGTTAAGTCAACTGGTTATCAGTGCAGTATTCAGAGTTATTTTGTTTCAAACTAAACCTTAGAATATTTATAGCTCCCGCCATATCTCCCATCACCCGCGTGTAGTACACACCACACCCATATAATAAATAATAGCAAATATTTAACCATGTATAGATTATACGTCATAGAAACGCCTCAGATATGTTTAAAAGAAATGGGTATTCCTTGTTATATATAACACGACAAACACGTTACTCAAAAGACAATTAATTAAATAAGTAATTAACCCTTAATGACCAAATTTGTTTAAAAATTGAAATATTTACTTATGGAATGCCCATTTGCAGGACAAGAGAAGATTATTTGTGAAAATGTACCACTGGAATGACTGGCTCGGTTATCGAGCCAGTCATTCCAGTGGTAAACTTGAAAAAAATTAGTCTTCTCTTGACCTGCAAATGGACATTCATTCCTCAAGACCACTGCAGAGGCCTGTTTTCGCCGACTTTTTCGTGAAAGGGTTAAATCAAAATAACATATACGACTGTAGAGGATATTTAGTGAAACAGTTCTTGAGCATAACATTCATTTAATTCAAAATGGGGTTCCGCACAATTGATCTAGATAGCGGAAGATAATACAAAAAGGACTAGCTGTGTGTTTACTCTTGGTTCTAATAAGGCAACTTAAATTATCGTGATACGCTGTAGGACCGATCACAGATTCACACACGCACACACGCGCGCACGCACGCACGTACGCACGCACGCACGCGTGCACACATCCACGCACGCGCGTACATCCCCACACCCACCCACATCACCGGGCGAAGACGGATATGGTGGGCCTCGCCATGGCTCCAGGATGAAACACCTGCTAACCGCAGCATAATGCTCTCTCCCAACACCACTACATTACATTGTCCATATCAAGATGTGAACGCGAGAAGAAGAATAGACTTTCCCCACCTCACATCGAAGATTCTTAAAAGCACAGCCTTATTAAGAATATTCTATGAGGCTCAATGAACAGTGTAATGTACGCCACACGAACCTATCTTTGATTTGGATATACCTACGGCTTACAATGCATTCATGTATCATGTTATATCTTACTGTGTATGAAAGATGGCGCATTGTGTTGTCTGTAGAATTTACTATTGATTTCAATGGGAAGATTCAAATTTTGAAATATATTATCAAAAGACTATGCCAGACGGACCTACTTTTTATCTTGATAGTAGGTTATGGTCGAGGTATTCACCAAGCCGATGCGTTAGAAGTCAATTAGTCTAAAGCCGTGTTATCACTAGAGAGTTAATCCTGAATAACGCCATACTGAATCAGTCTGACTTTATTCCTGATTAAGTCTCTCGCGAGAACATGGCCTTCGTACGTGCCACCCAAGTGTTATCTTTTCCCATTGAGGGCCCATACCTGAGAAAACTTCCAAATGGAATTTTGGTGTATTTTTCAAGAATCGGTCCTATTTTCGAAATGTGTATGAAAGATGACGATATATTTGAAAGATTGATCCCAATCTGTCAAAAGTTACAGAAAGGTAGCACAATTTGTATGCCCCCCCCCACCCTACAAGAGTAGCCTACAGACAGCTGGAGAGACATGTTGTGAGACACTTGAATAGACACTCAACACGCAAATATTTTGGTATTCTTGACTAAAGTTTGTCATTAAAATGTTAAATGCTAAGATACTTACATGAGATGATCAGAGTCCAGAATAGATCCAACACGTGAAGAAGGCTTATTCGAGTAATGTTTACAGATGCAAATGACGGCAATTACGATACATAACGCTAGGAGACTTAAGCCGACACTCAGACCAATAATCAAGCCTGCAAATTATATAGTCATTAGCAGTTTAATTATGAGTGTACTGTATTATCTCCACGTTTTCGAAGAAAAGTTGGTATGATGCCATCCAGCTGGCGTGCGTGCGTGCGTGCGTGCGTGCGTGCGTGCGTGCGTGCGTGCGTGCGTGCGTGCGTGCGTGCGTGCGTGCGTGCGTGCGTGCGTGCGTGCGTGCGTGCGTGCGTGCGTGCGTGCGTGCGTGCGTGCGTGCGTGCGTGCGTGCGTGCGTGCGTGCGTGCGTGCGTGCGTGCGTGCGTGCGTGCGTGCGTGCGTGCGTGCGTGCGTGCGTGCGTGCGTGCGTGCGTGCGTGCGTGCGTGCGTGCGTGCGTGCGTGCGTGCGTGCGTGCGTGCGTGCGTGCGTGCGTGCGTGCGTGCGTGCGTGCGTGCGTGCGTGCGTGCGTGCGTGCGTGCGTGCGTGCGTGCGTGCGTGCGTGCGTGCGTGCGTGCGTGCGTGCGTGCGTGCGTGCGTGCGTGCGTGCGTGCGTGCGTGCGTGCGTGCGTGCGTGCGTGCGTGCGTGCGTGCGTGCGTGCGTGCGTGCGTGCGTGCGTGCGTGCGTGCGTGCGTGCGTGCGTGCGTGCGTGCGTGCGTGCGTGCGTGCGTGCGTGCGTGCGTGCGCGTACATCAGCTGGACGGCATGATACCCACTTTTCCTTGAAAAGCGTGCGCGCGTGTGTGTGCTGTGCGTGCGTCTGTGCGGTAATTGATTACAGTACAAAAAACCGTTGGACAGAAACAAATCTGGTTTGAGAGTTAGCCAAATGGATTTAGAGTGCAAGATAACATTTATATTTGCCTCCAACCACAGGGGTGTGTGGGGTGGGGTTGGCAAAAGGTCAAAGTAATCGTAACGTGACTCCTCCGAAACCGTTGGATGGTAATATTTACATCGATTCTGTTTATTTTCTTACCATTTTTCTATACGGTTTATTTTGACATTATACACGTTCACTATTGATAATTTCTGACAGATGCTCAAAATCATTTTGCGGAAACCAACATCTGATAATTTCAGATTTGAAATTATTGTTAATTAAATGGATGATCAGAACTACACAACGAATTTTGGTTCCTTATTAAGAGTCCGATTCAACTTTACCAACATTCACGAAAGATGTGACTAGCAACGAGCAACATCCACCAAATAGTACCACATTGTCTGCACTATAGGTTACACGCACATGGACATGTTACATGAGTCAAAGCTAATACGATAAAATGACAATGGGGTAATTTTAGCTACATGTATGCTCCCCCAACACCCCCCCCCCCCCCCCCCCTTTCCCACCACCCACACCCCCGCCCATCTCTAGATAATCTCCACCCACTCATCACCGAAAATGATCGAAATCAATTTCCAGAAAACTATACTGGTAAGCTGTTGAATGTGTGCACCCCCCCCCCCCCCCTCCACCCAACCGCACGCACACACACACACCACCCCACCCCCGTCAAATTAGTTTCAAAATATTCAACAACATCTTTATTACATGGTAAAGACATACAATTCGTACTCAGCACGTAGTCCAGTTTTAGCTATGCCCCGCCCATCTCGATCTAAGCTCCACCCACACCTTGTCTGTGCTGGGATCGACCCATCTCTGAACTCCCTGCCTATCAATTTTCAGAAAACTGTACAGGTAAGATGTTAAATATTTTGAAACTAATTTGACTGGACGCCGTTGGCAGCAAAATGCCAAAATATTTAACAGAATATTTCTTAAATGGTAAAGATATACAATTCGTAAAACGTGTCGCACTATTAAGCTTTAACGACGGACTATATCAAATCATTCATGACGTCATGATTATGATGTCATGCTACACGTCACGTAGTTGATTATGACGTCACATGATGGATGGATAAAGTAGAAATGTTCATTAACACGTTAATGAATGTCATCTAATGTACTATAGATGCATATTTAGAAGGTTGTGGCTAACCTGTATTAGTTGTGTCAGACTCTTTCCCCAAATTTGTTTCTTTATCAACACTCGGCTTTACAACAGCCTCCTCTTCAACCCTGTAATACAATGAGAACATATCCATTCATTTAATATGGTGATATGTCGTTTTTGTACCCGCGTCGCTAGACGCAAGGGTATATTCGAGCATGGAGTACGTGTTCGTTGTTGTTGTTGTTGTCGTCGTCGTCGTCGTCGTCGTCGTCGTCGTCATCGTCATCGTCGTCGTCGTTGTTGTTGTTGTTGTGGTAGCTGCTGCTGTTGTTGTTTTGTTGTTTCAGCAGAAGCGGTTGTTGGTGTTGTTGTTGTTGTTGTTGTTGTTGTTGCCATTGCTGTTGCTTTTTAATAACTCTCATTCTACTCGAATAACTCGATGAATCTTCCTCCGAGCACATATCCCAATTTTGGGGGGCGAAGCTGCAACAGCAACAGCAACAGCAACAGCAACAGCAACAGCCTTTAGTAGCCGTTCAGAATAAGACATTTTACGCATTCGTTAATAACTCTGGTTCTACTGGTCTAGTCATCTGCAACCCTCTGTGGTAGCTTGCCCGTGTGGTCCCGAACAGGTGTGCCAATTTACTGACCAAAGGCTAAAACGCAACAGCAACAGCTTTCAGCAAATTTGTTTTTAAAATAAACATTTCTGAAGCATCTTTTAATAATTCTAATGGAATACGCGTTCTCCGAAGTTGGGTTGATATGTGTCTGTGGGATCCCAAAGACGTATGGCAATTTTATGGTAGAAAGTTAAAGCGTAACAGCAATAGCTTTAGATACGTTGGACCTTAGGTGGCCCGACTGAAAACTATATCAAGGACGAGTGTATTGGACACATCTGTCCTTGTTCGGTGCGTTGAAGATTTTTTATTTACAATAAACCTTTAAAAATACACAAGAATAACACGGCGATTCTCATAATATGTAACTTATTTATACACAGGTTTAGCTATGCCCCGCCCATCCCTAGTTATGCTCCACCCACACCTCGCTCGTGCTGGGATCGATCGATCAATTTCCAGAAAAAACCCTACAGGGAAACATGTTGAATAGTTTGAGACTAATTTAACTGGGTGCTGTTGCTGCCTAATGCAGCAACACCGCCCAGACAAATTTGTTTCAAAATATTAAACGGAATGTTTATTAAATGGTAAAGACATATAATTCATACAATGTGTTGGGCTATTAAGCGTTAAAAACGGACTATATCGAGTCATTCATGACGTTATGATTATGACGTCAGCCTACACGTCACGTACTTGATTATGGCGTCATGTGATGGATGGATGGATAAACTTGGAAAGTTCCATGTTACTATGAGCCGAGAATATGACAATATAATAGTATAATAACATATGTAACGCGTTTACTATGATCAGTATAATATAATTAATATCATTCTGAGCACGCTTAAAGGTGATTAGTCACAACAAAATGCTTGAGAATAGAATTGTTGAAATTATATACGTTTAGAGGCGTACATTGATATTGTGTACCTCAATGTAATGAAACCAAATAAATCTTAACATATGGTGATTTCAGTCCATATAATTAATTTCGTAGGTTTAGTTGTGAATGTGAATTGAGGACTCGCGGCTCTAATTCAATTTGAGAACTTAAAAAATTATATTAATTTAAAGCAATGAAATCATCATATGCTAAGCTTTATTTTGTTTCAATACATCTAAGCACACAATTTAAGCCTCTAAAAGTATATAATTTTAACAATTTTATTTTCAAGCATTCTGGTGTGAATATGCACCTTTAGCAAATTTCATGGCCAGAGCGATTTCCGCTATGGAAGGTTTGACTGTTTATTTAAAGATACCAAATATCTACATAAGTTACTTACAGACAGTAGATAACACCATCCTTGTCAACACAGAACTCCTCTGCAGCACAGGGCTTCCAGTCACACGTGATAGGGTCAGTCACGCTAACTAAAATCGTTAGAAAAGTATTAAATGTTACTATGTGTAGTAGTAGTAGTAGTAGTAGTAGCAGCAGCAGCAGCAGCAGCAGCAGCAGCAGCAGCAGCAGCAGCAGCAGCAGCAGCAGCAGCAGCAGCAGCAGCAGCAGCAGCAGCAGCAGCAGCAGCGGTTTCTGTATTGGTAGCGGCAGTGGTAGCAGTAGCGGTAGTAGATGGAGTAGTGGCAATGGTGGTAGTGGTGGTGGTGGTGGTGATGGTGGAGGTGGTGGCAGCGGTGACGATGGTGCTGGTGACATTGCTGGTGGTGGTGGTGGTATCGGTGGTGGCGGCGCTGGCGGCGGCGGCGAGGATGGTCGTGGTGGTGGCGGTGGTGTCGGTGGTGGTGGCGGCAGCGGTCTAGGGGCTGGTCGTGGTGTTGATGTTGTGGTAGTGGTGGTGTTGTTGTTGTTGCTTTTGGAGGTAGTGATGGTGGTGGTGGTGGTGGTGGGGGTGGTAGTGGTGATGGCGGTGGTGGCGGTGGTGGTGGTGGTTGTAGTGGTGGTGGTGGTGGTGGTGGTGGTGGTGGTGGTGGTGGTGGTGGTGTGAAGTACGAGTAGGAGTATTATTAGTTGAAGCAGCAGCAGCAACCACAGTTTTACTAAGCCGATATAGGATGAATTCTGTGGATACTGGCCACGGCTACGATATCTCAACATCTGGCTTAGTTAGCGTTGTTGGCTGAACAATAATTACTTGTTTTGAAATTTCAAGCAAGCTTTACTCTTTTTCTATACTAGAATAACATGGACTACTACCTTTCGCAAGTTTACACGATGTATGCCCATGCCTTTTCTGAAGGCTAGCCATGTCAGATGAACGATAGTTCTATAGGATGCCAATTTCAGAGAATTTTCCAATGGTTATAAGGTAGCAGTGTGATATTAATAATATTAAGAGATCGCCTTCTAGAGAGCTTATCTGTTTGTAATCCGTAAGGGTATCACAGATTGGTTTATTGTCTGTAATTTCTTTCATGATGTATCTTCCGGCTAAGCTTGGTCTATTACAACTTAACCTGTTAACCCTCGAATTTGTTCAAGAAAATCTCAATTTTCTCATAGAAAATGTCAATTTGCAGACCAAGAAAAGATAATCTTTTGAAAATTTGCCGCGGGAAATGACTGGCTCGGTTATCAAACCAGTCATTCCAGTCGTACATTTTCAAAAATAGCCTTCTCCTGCGCTGCAAATGGACATTTCTCACGAGCACTACAGAAGTCATTTTGCCTGATTCGAGTGTTAAATGGCTAAAACTACAGTAACTCATTTTAATCAACAGTGAATACGGAGAATTACTCTCCTACATAGACGATAACCCATTCTTTCTAAATATGACTGCTGATGTGCTAACACAGACTTTCACGAAAAACTGTAACTGCTTTTTGCATGTAGGGCCTACAATACATTACAGAGCGTGTACGTGGGTGGGCAGAGATCGTGCATACGCGTGTATACGCGTGTGATACTTACATTCCGTATTTCCATCCACCACAATTTTGGGAATACCAATCAGTGAAACAGTTTGCCCGGCAAGAGTAATACTTCCAGACTTGTAAATCTCATTCAATGCGCTTACCACGGCTTGGGTGGTGGCGAGAGTCACGGATGATGTAAAGATTAAGTTGTATAAGATAATCAATGAACCAGATCTAAAATTAAACATACACAATATTGTCTGACCTTTCCAGTTTTAGCTATGCCCCGACCATCTTTGTCTAAGCTCCACCCACACATCACTGGGGTTGGGATGGATCGATCTCTGAACTCTCTGACTATCAATTTCCAGAAAACTATACAGGTAAGCTGTTGAATAGATTGAAACTAACTTGTTTCAAAATATTCAACAGAATGTTTATTAAATGGTAAAGAATACAATTCATACAACGTGTTGGCCTATTACGCATTAAAGACGGACTATATCGAGTCATTCATAACGTTATGATTATGACGTCAGCATACACACCACGTAGTTGACTATGACGCCATATGATGGCATATGATAGATGGATGAACTTGGAAAGGCCCATTAATAAGATGATATGTTTGTTCCAGCCACACCATAAGCTTCCGATGAATAGCTTAGCATATCCATGCGATCATATCATGTGACTAAAATAGGATGGTTCTAATATAGGTGGTCATAAGCTCAGTCACCTCAACCCTTTAACACGCAGACCGTGACTAATTTTGAGAAATGTGTATTTGCAGACCAGGAGAAGCCTAATTTAAAAAAAATATCCGACAGCATGTGAATGAATTCTATGTCATGGTGAATATACACATTATTCGGTTGAATACTTTGAAACTAATTTGACTGAGCGTTTTACTGTCCAAAGCTTATCTATATAGCTGCCTTGAAATTGGGATTCTCGGGCTAAACTATAAATTGGCGGGCCTATCTAGAAAAAGTAGTAGTACTAGTAGTACTAGTAGTAGTAGTAGTAGTAGTAGTATTAGTAGCAGCAGCAGCAGCAGCAGAAGCAGCAGCAGCATCATCATCATCATCATCATCATCATCAGCAGCAGCAGCAGCAGCAGCAGTAGTAGTAGTAGTAGTAGTAGTAGTAGTAGGAGTAGCAGTCGTCGTCGTCGTCATCGTAGTAGAAGCAGCAGCAGCAGCAGTAGTAGTAGTAGTAGTAGTAGCAGCAGCAGTAGTGGTAGTAGTAGTAGCAGCAGCAGCAGCAGCAGCAGCAGCAGCAGCAGCAGCAGTAGTAGTAGTAGCAGTGACAATAGCAGCAACAGCAGTATATATAAGAAGTGGGTATTAAATTCAAAATGACCCACAATGCGGTTGAACATGACATGACATGCTTATGTGGGCCAATGATGACATCATGGCTGTCTTAACCCTTTAACACATGAATTTGTTCAATAACAATTTTCTTATAGAAAATGTCCATTTGCAGGCCAAGAGAATACTATTTTAGAAGTTACAACTAGAATGACTGACTCGGTTATCGAGCCAGACATCTCAGTAGTAGCTCTTCAAAATAGTATTCTATTGATCAGCAAATGGACACTCCTCAAGACCACTGCAGAAGCCAGAAGGGACCTTTCCATTTTTAGCCCATCAGTAGCTAAGCTCCACCCACACCTCGCCGTGTTGCGATTGATCGATCCTCCAAATGCCCTAGCTATCAATTCCCTCAAAACTATACAGGGAGGCTGTTGAATATTTTGTAACTAATTTGACTGGGTGCTGTTGCTGCCTATGGTAGCAACAGCGCCCAGTCAAATTAGTTTCAAAATATTCAACAGTATATTTATTAAATAGTAAAAGCAAACAATTTGTACAACAACGCATACACGTCTTCAAATATGTGTTCGTGACGTACTTATCGACGTCATTCATGACGTCATTCATTATGATGTCATTGCACACATCACGCAGTTCATTATGACGTGATATGATGGGAGGGTACTCTGGAAAGGTGAATTGGCTGATGTGAGTGTTAAGGATTAAACCTTCACCATTATATGGCAAAATGTGTGTTGACATTCTATAAACGCAAAACAAGTACACTGGCCCTAATGCGTGCACCCACAGGCACAGGATATTTGCTAATGTACCATGGAACTTACTCAATATCGATAACCTCCGCAGTACAATTTGGGATATCCTTGTGCACCTTGTTCAACTGAAAATGTATGAATGAGTAGAGTATGATGAATCAGACAATGGACATGTCCAGTTTTTGCTAAGTCCCGCCCACCTCTACCTCACCTCCACCCACACCTCGCTCGTGTTGGGATCGATCAATCCCTGAACACCCTGACTATGAATTTGTAGAAAATTATACACATATAAGCTAGTAAATATTTTGTAACTAATTTAATTTCAAAATAGTCAACAAAATATTTATTAAATAGTAAAGACAAAACTCGTACAGCAACGCATAGTCCGTCTTCAATTATGCGCTCGTGACGTACGCATTAACGTTATTCATGACGCCATAATGACGCCATTGTCTATGACGTCATCATACACGCCACGTAGTTAAGTATGACGTCAGATGGTGGATAAATAAAGTAGTATTACTAACATTTTTCTACCAATTTACTCAAACTGTATACTTTCTACACTGATGAACAAATTTCGAACCTAAGATAAATGGAGATTGAGGCAGGTGTCAAGCCAAAAATATCACATTGAAAATAGCATGACCAAAGACGTCGTAGTCTAGATTGCGTGAACATAACAGGTCTGAAGTATGAACTATGGGATCAATACATTCGATTTCCATATTGGGAGAATAGGCGGAGCAATGCCATGTAGTGTGGCTAGTACACAGTAACGTCATGGTTTTGAGAGAAGACGTATACTAGATGGGCAAAAATAAACGTCCCATGCCAGATGCCTCAGAAAATTTGAATCTCTCCAATCTCTTATAAATCTCTTTAAGTGCGATTCACATGAAGAATACATTCATCAGTTCATCCATTTCTTATTTCAAGAGATGGTTGGCAAGAGATAGACACTCCTCGCCCATCCATCAGGCAAGAGGAACATATTCCATGATTTACCAACATCATATGCACAGCTCACCAAGTATCGCAGATACGTCAGCTAATATGCCTCTCGAAGATCAGTAGTTGTTAATGGACATTTCCAATTTAGCTATCCAACATATGACGACATAATCAACTACTCGACGTGGAAGATGACGTCATAATCAATTACAGCATGAATGACTCAATTTAGTCCGTCTTAAAAGCGTAATAGTCCGACATGTTGTACGAATTGTATGTCTTTACTATTTAATAAAAATTATGTGAATATTCTGAAACTAATTTGACTGGGCGCTATGGGCGCTGTTGCTGCCATAGCAGCACCCAGTCAAATTAGTTTCAAAATATTCAACAGCTAACCTGTATAGTTTTCTGGAAATTGAGATTCAAAGAGTACACGGATCGAGTGATCCCAACATGGGCGAAGCCACGGATCGAGTGATCCCAACATGGGCGAAGCCGTGTGTAGAGGTTAAGTAGGGATGGGCGGGATATAGTTAAAACTGGAAATGTCCATTTTATTGTGTGAGTGTGAGTGTGTCAACAAAAGGGTACTACCTTTCATCATTAACCTTCTTCAATCTTAGCAACACAATAATACCATAATGATATGTCCATGGAAACACGTATTTCAGCAAATCTATAGGTTGGGGGGGGGGGGAGGTAACAGATGATGTTGATTAGGATGGTTGCACCTACAACACCCCACCCCACTCACCTCCCGCACACCACCACCAACCCCTAACCCATCCTTAAAAATCTAAAGACCCCAGCCAATGAATTGACTGCCTGCCATTATTGACAACGTTATACGGCGCATGCGGTTACCATGAGAGAGGTTTTATAATAAATATACTTATTTGATGATCATGAGACTATGTTAGCTTAGGCCAATATACCAGTAATATGTAAATCAAATCAATTTTCCTATCCCACTTTAGCTATGTCCCGCCCATCTTTAGCTAAGCTCCACCCACTCCTCGCTCGTGTTGGGTCGACCGATACTTGGATTCCCTGAATACACATTTCCTGAAAACCGCAGCAACATCACTCAGTCAAATTAGTTCCCAAATATTCAACAATAAGTTCATTAAATAATAAAGACATTGTACATCACCAATTATCCGATCGTGGCGTAGTTATCGACATTAAATATGACATCATTGATTGTGACGCCATTCTACAGGCCACATAATTGATTATGACATCATATGATTGATGAATAAACTGGAAAGGTCCATTGCCATAAGTGCTAGTGACACTTCAACAAACTGTCTGAAGACATCGGCATCGTGTAATAACAGACACATGTGGTATCTGGGCATAGTATGTTTGACTTAAATAGACGATATACATACATCCTGTTCTGTCTCTGACTTTAACTGCCTGTAGCATAAGTCGGATTTTTTTGTCAAGTTGCACGTTGTATTAACTTTGACAACAATCTTCACACCTGTACCATAGCGAGTTGCTGAAATAGCAAAGAGCAACAAACAGAATAACAAACATATACTAACAAGAGCAAACGCCGCATAATACACCGCCATGATGAGAATCCGACAAATGAGAGCTATCAGAAAATATGTATTTCTTCCTCAGACCCAGAGCAGTCATTCTTATGAAGTGTCAAAGCGATCCATTAAGCGGTCAAGGAGGTATAGCTCGGAAACCAATTTTCAAGATGACCGCCGCTGTCTGGCGGCCATATTGGATTTTGGATTATCGTAAATTTCAATAAGTTTCTTCACCAGACATATTCCAACGACGCTATAAAGTGATCCGATAAATGGTAACAGAGATATCATCCAGAAACCAACTTTCAAAATGGCAGCCCGTGGAATCTTGGAGTTCGGATCATCGTCAATTGTGATATGTTTCTTCTCCAGACCTAGTCCAACGACCCTATGAAGTTTCAAAGCAATCCGATAAACGGTAACGGAGTTATCATCTGGAAACCTATTTTCAAGATGGCCACCAGTGGCTGGCGGCCATCTTGGATTTTGGATCACCATGAGTTTCGATAGGTCTCTTCCCCAGAATTAGTCGAATCACCCTATAAAGTTTCATAGCGATCCGATAAACGATAGCAGAGTTGTCGTCTGGAAATCAATTTTCAAGATGGCCACCGGCGACTGGCGGCCATCTGGGATTTCGGATCATTGTCGATTCAATAGGTTTCTTCCTCTGCCCTAGTCCAACCACTCTGAAGTTTCAAAGCGATCCGATAAACGATAACATAGTTATCATCTGGAAACCAATTTTCAAGATGGCCACCAGTGGCTGACGACCATCTTGGAATTCGGATCATCATCGATTTCGATACGTTTTTTCCCAAGACCTAGTCCAACCACCCTATGAAGTTTCAATGTGATCCGACAAACCGTAACAGAGTTATCATCCGGAAACCACTCTGCTGACCGCACCCCTGCCCGCACGTCAGACCGCCCACCTAACCGCCCACCCGCGCGACCGCCCACCCGACTGCCTGCCTGAACAGACGGCACCATTACATAATATCCCACCACATTTTTTGGCGGGGTATAAAAATTAAACAATACAAAGAAATGCCGTTAATTATCTCTTTGGTTATACAGCTATATTATTTTGAAATTAATTTAACTGGGTGTTGTTAATGCTGCATATGACAGCAACAGCAATATATATATATATATATATATATATATATATATATATATATATATATATATATATATAGAGAGAGAGAGAGAGAGAGAGAGAGAGAGAGAGAGAGAGAGAGATAATTAACCTTTTCATAACTGTTGAAAGATTGTGCACAGTTAACAAGCATGGCTACACACACGCACGTACACACGCACGTACGCACGCCCATGCACACACACGCATAGACGAAGGGCACATACATACACACAGTCTTACCCACACATACACTTAACTTGCACACATCATAAGCCATGCGCACAATGATATTCGATTGGACATGGCCAATCATAGAATTCATGACGTTATTGTCCCTTTCCCCTTTATCCAACAATCTTATGACGTCATAATCAACTATGCGACGTCCATGATGACGTCATAATCAATGACGTTAATACGCATGACATAGCTAAGTTCGTCGTGAACGCCTAATTGATGACGGACTAAGCGTCATTGTACGAATTCTAAGTCGTTATGATTTAATAAACATACTGTGGAATATTTTGAAACTAATTTGACTGGGCGCTGTTGCAGTCATATGCAGCATCAACAACACCCAGTTAAATTAATTTCAGAATATTCAACAGCTTACCTGTTTAGTTTTCTGGAAGTTGATAAACAGGGAGTTCAGGGATCGATCGATCCCAATTAGGGCGAAGTGTGGGTGGAGCTTAGCTAAAGATGGGCGGGGCATAGTTAAAACTGGATTCACCCATTATTGTATATAATTAGCTGGTTTACCTGTGCA
Source organism: Chaetoderma sp. LZ-2023a (assembly GCA_034401795.1). Taxonomy (NCBI): domain Eukaryota; kingdom Metazoa; phylum Mollusca; class Caudofoveata; order Chaetodermatida; family Chaetodermatidae; genus Chaetoderma; species Chaetoderma sp. LZ-2023a. Next base: position 36,794,189 of record CM067364.1, on the reverse strand, counting down.
TGTTTTCCTATCCTCTTTGAGCTGCTGTTTTCTCGGACAGAAGCATTCTGGGCTGTTACTGGCATTTAATCGACATCCATACGAACACTCATGGCTAACAGAACTGCACGGGTCTGTGCTTGCATCTGCAAACAAAAAATGCCGGACAAGTTTCACTGACTGTTAACCTTTCAACTCAAAATACCAGATATCAAACGCCATTTTCGAATTAATACGCCTGCATATTCTGCTTGATATTTGAGAAGTAATTTGGCTGAGAAGTGTTCCCATTAAATTAGAACTACAAGGACTTAACGAACAGATCATAAATCAGTTAGCCTGTTTCCGAACCAAAAAGAGAAACATTTTAGTTAGTACAATTTTGAGATGTAAGAAATGTTCTGTTGAATATTTTGGATTTAATTTGATTGGAGGCCACTGCTGCTTTAAGCTGCTTTAGGCAGCAGTGGCTTCCAATTAAATTAAATCCAAAATAGTCAAGAGTTCATTTTACTTTGTTTTGGAAACAGGTATCCTTATTTCTGAACGGTATTGTACATGTATGATCATCTTAAAATAGTGATTCCTCCACAACCTGCTTAAAAAATGGCAACAACATGGCCGTCATGGTAAATACGAACCTTAGCCAATGATGATTTATACCGAGGCTAACATTTAAAGGTAAAAAATTAAATGCCAAAGCTCAGAATTACGAGGAGTAGCATATTTCTCCTCAATAAGTTGGGGTTTCTAGACAAACTTGACGCCTTCCACCGCAAACACCTACGCACCATCACTGGACACCGATTGCCAGAGAGCATAATTTCCAAAGATGCACTATACAACTAATACAAGATGTGTAATACGCCGCCGCTGTCTGTAAAGGTCGCCGATCAAAGATGGTCCATGTTTGGCCATGTGCTAAGGATGCCAGAAGACACACCAGCACGGAGAGCCTTGGAATTCGCCCTACTCGGAGCCAGCAAATACAGAGCCAGGAGAGGGCGTCATTGCATAAATCTGCTAAGCGTGCTACGAGGTGCTACGAGGTGACCTCAAGAAAGCAGGATTAGGTACACTCAAGTCAAGAATGGAACTGAGGAAGCTAAGGACAGTGGGCAAAAACGAAGAAGGACTGAATGTAGCTGTAGGATGTTTCTACCACTACAGCCGCAGAATACAGGAATCATACATACATACAAGTTGGGGTTTCTGGAATCAATAGTCCACGCAGCAATATTCAACCACTTTTGAAATCACGCAAGTGGCTTATCTTTCTACCACAGCATTTCAATTCCAATGTAATTTTACAGATAAGTAACCAAGTCAAATTAATTCCAAAAGGTTCAAAATAATATTCATTAGATTGTAAATTCACCAAAGAGATACAATTGAAATACTTACTGCCAGGCCTTACGTGCAGCAACTGCTTTCAGGCAAATTAATTTCAAAATAATCAAGAAAATAATAATTAAATTGTCAACGATTTTCAGCCTTTCTGGTTCAAAGTGTTAAAATTAGATTTATTGTATATTTCACCAAAAAAATGTGATTGAAGCATGTACTTCAATCTGGCACTCACGTATCTGACACCATAATCAAAATATGCCTACATGCTATCTGACATCATAAATAAACGATGTAGATCAAAGGGAACGCTGGGCCCTGAAAGTGTCAGAATATTATTCTTGAATTTACAGTTTCGCTAACATTACATTGGATATTTTCAAACTAACACGAAGCCGGAGTCGTTGCTGTCATTGGCAGCAAACGTTTCCTGTTATATTAGCCTTAAAATAGTCATGACCTGACCGACATTGTATATTGCGCAAACTATCTTGAAATTTGGGTTCTTTAACCGCAGGGCATACTTTAACACGTTCATGACGAAGCCGGGAAGAAACGGCCTCTGCAGTGGTCTTGGGGAATTCCCATTTGCAGGTCAAGATAAGACAATTTTTGCAATTTTACCACTGGAATGCCTGGCTCGGTTACCGAGCCAGGCATTCCAGTGGTAAAATTGCAAAAAAAATATTCTTCTCTTCGCCTGGAAATGGACATTCAATAAGGAGATATTTTGATTTTCGTGACCAAATTTAGACATTAGGGTTAAAGTATTAAGGTATTCACAGCAGAATGGGTCAAAATAAAATTGTTAAAAATTATATGCTTTTATAGGTTTAAAGTGTGTGCCTAGATGTAATGAAACGAAATAAATCTTAGCATATGATGATTGCATTACGTATAAATTAATATAATTTTTTACGTTGTAAAATTGAATTAGAGGCCCGAGTCCATAATTCAAATTCACAACTAAACCTATGAAATTTATTTATATTGAATGAAATCATCATATGTTAAGATTTATTTCCTTTCATTACATCAAGGTACTCTAAAAGGATATAATTTCAACAATTTTATTTTCAAACATTTTGGTGTGAATATGCACCTTTACCATCGATTCAACGACGTGTACACAGTGATATTAGCTAGAAATAGGAGAGGAATAGCTAGGAATGGGTCTGTCTAGGGCGTAGTATAAGACGAACATTTTATGTTTGATTTTCATATTTTGACAATCCAGTGTGTAAAACAAAATTAAATTCGAACAGAAAACATAGATTTATGGTAGGATATTCTTTGTTTTAAATAAATTAAAGGTTCATTTTCACACCAAGACGCTTGAAAATAAAATTGTTAAAATTGTATACATTTAGAGGCGTAAACTGGGTGCCTAGATGTAATGAAACGAAATTAATCTTAACATATGATGATTTAACTACGCATAGATTAATAAACTTTTTTTAAGTCGTGAATTAGAGACACGAGTCCCTGTTCGACTTAAAAAAATAAAAAAGTTTTAATTTATACGCAATGAAATTATCATATGTTAAGCTTTATTTTGTTTCATTACATTGAGGTACACAATTTAAGCCCACAAAAGTATACAATTTTAACAATTTTATTTTCAAGGACTTTGGTGTGAATGTGCACCTTTAATATTCATAAAATATGATCCAAATTAATTAGCTGTATGCCATGCAACTTTAAAAAGAGGATCCGATCTGCTACTCATTTACATGATGTCATACATAATTATGTCATGTGTAGGCTGATGTCCCAGTTAAAATGCATATTGAAATGACGTGTTGAATGACACATTTAGCTCCGTCATGAAGATTTAAAATTCCTCCAAGTGTACGGATTTTATGTCTTTGCGATTTAATCAACATTCTGTGTAATAGTTTGAAACTAATTTTTTTTGTTTTTTTCAAACATATTTTATTGCATATATTACAATGGGATTGGGCACAAGTTGTTCGAAACTTAGAAAATCCCTCTCCCTACAGAAAAAATGTATAGGCGGCAAACATAAACATATACACAAAATAACAAAGTAAACGTATAAACTGATTAAATATTATAATACATGTACATCATATTGAGTATTTATATGATCGAGAGAGAGAGAGAGAGAGAGAGAGAGAGAGAGAGAGAGAGAGAGAGAGAGAGAGAGAGAGCGAGAGAGAGAGAGAGAGAGAGAGGTATAGTGAAGAGAGATCCAGAGAGGATAGTGAGGCCAATAATTTTGCCCAACAGTAATATTTTCATGATGACCACCATAACAAAACGCCCAAGGGCCAGTGTTGCTCACCTGGATCATTTGCACCGGAAAATATGGACATTTGGGTTGAAAGCTTTCAGGTCGTTTGCGAGGTGTATCATTTTGGCAATCTCCGGACGATTTTTTAAAGAAAAAACTAAGATTTTCTAAGATTTTCACTCAGACAATTGTCCGATCAAAACTCCGATTGGTATTTATTTATGGGCTATCCACCATAGGGCCTTTCCACCAAAAATTGGTTGAAATCCGCCAAGGCGTTTAGGAGGAGTAGAATTTTGACCCTTTAGTGTCGACACCGGCCAAGTCCGGCCTCCTTAGTGGTCTAGAGGAGTGCCCAGTTGGAGACCAGGAGAAGACTAATCCTGAAAATCTACAACTGAAATGACTTACCCGATAACCGGACCAGTCCTTCCAGTCGCAAACTCCCAAAACCAGTCGTCCCCCGTCCCGCAAATGGGCACTCAAAAAGCAAATATACTAATTTTCAGGAACAAGTTTCGTCACTAAAGGGTTAAAGCAAAATTTGATGCACGACAGGCGACGGACGGACGAACGAAAGATGGACAACGGACAAGCGCCCTTACTTAGGCTCACATGGTCCTTCAGACCAGGAGAGCTAATAATAATAATAATAATAATAATAATAATAATAATAATAATAATAATAATAATAATAATAATAATAATAATGTTCATTAGAATCTATTTGTTTGTTTTATAAAGTTGCATATTCTTATGAACAGCGTTGTATTTCGCACATCAGATAGTTCTTTGCTACCATTCAAAATGAGGTCGAGCGAAGCAACCGGCATTACGTCATTCACAAAGCTCAACAAATTCCGACGTTCGGCTGTCCATTTTTGACAGTCAAAAAAGTAGTGATAAGCAGTTTCTGGAACCAGACACAGCGCACAATTGGATCTTCCAATAAGTGGAAATGATGCAAATCACTGTTTAGTAGACTACATTTATTTCGCAATTTGCAATGGATAATATGTTCATTTCTCTTGCCTTTTGAGTAATAAAAGGGAACCTTTTCAGGAGTGTCCGGTTCGTTCGAAAATAACTTTTCTTGAAAATTAAAATCGACGGAGATGTTCTAATGCTTAAATCTAATTCATTCCATAGTTTAAGCACACTAAGTAGAAACGATTTCTTAAAGGTTTCTAAAACTAATATGACTGTAGGCGGTAACACCTACCAGTCGAATTAGCGTGGAGTATCCAGTTTCGGGGCGCCTAAGCAGAAATTGCATATAATTTAATAAATACCATGGATATTTAAAAAAAAATTGGCTTAATTGGTTAGTGACTTTATCCCTTATCCAGCGCCATGTTAGAAGAAAATCCCCTAAAACGAAATATCAAAACACACCGCCATTAGGCGATGACATACTTCAAAATAAACAAAAACCGATGGTATCCTGTTTCGGTGATACCACGTAAAGGCTCGCTCAAATTACTGTTTCTGGACAATACAGCTACCACATTGAGCAAAAAATGCTGAACGTACGAAGTTGTCAGAATGTGGAACTGTTTTATTGCCATTTTCTTTTTTTTTTCTTGGGTGATGGTGGTGGAAAGTTTCCTCAGACTGGAGCTAGTTGTGAGGACTTAATGACTGAAGCATCAAATGCAAATATGCATAAGTTATTGAATAATGCTATGCATATACTCATTGATTTTGATAAAACGTGCTAAGAACAGGCACCGCGCTATTGACTTTTGAACACCCCCCCCCCCCCCTGGTCCAGTATGGATTCTGGCATTGGTCACGTGGTATAAATAAAACATACGACGGGGAAGAATTTACAATTTTTGAAACAAAATATTTACGTTTTTTATTTAAAATACAATGATTTAAAGGCATATAATGAAAAGTAATAAGAAAATCAGCCATTTTTTACATGCTAATGTTTATTTAGTGCTCATTTAGCATTTTAATGTGCTTTTTGAGGCTAAATGCGGTAAACGTGACCGATACTTACTGTACTGTCTGACTACAAAATTATGACGTCATGAGAACTTGTGTTGTTACACAGCGCATGCGTAACGAAAGTTCACCGAAACTAGAGCCTCACCCAAATTGGATACTCCACGATACAGTTAATATATTCAACAGCTTACCTGTATAGTTACCTTGAGATTGTGATTCTGGGAATTTAGGATTAACACGTTAATGTCTAAATTTGTTCAAGAAAATCAAAATAATTCCTTATTGAATGTTCATTTGCAGGCCAAGAGAAGAGTATTTTTGAAAATTTACCACTGGAATGGCTGACTCGGTTACCGAGCCAGTTATTACAGTTGTAAAATTAAAAAAATAGTCTTCCCTCGGCCTGCAAATGCACAATCCTCAAAATCACTACAGAGGCCGGTTTTGGCCGGCTTCGTCATGAAAGTGTTAAAAGTATATAAATTGATTCCAACGCATGGAAGGGCGTGGCCTACCAAGAAATGGGCGAGGCATAACTAGAAATGTATCCTTCTATTACCCTCGCCCCCAACCCCCCCCCCCCCACCACTCCCCACCGCATTATATTCGGCTACGTTTGTCCGTCAGTGCGTCGGTGTCTTTGGAGCTGTATTTAAAAACTGCTTATCCGATTCAGCTAAAATCTTAACAATAAATGATCGCACCGTGAACGAGGATATCCAGAATTTGGCCATGATCAAGATAGTTCCGGTAAATTCTGGATCTCTAAATATCTAAGTCCGTGTTCTTACTGGAGACTTAATCCAGAATAACCCCATACTAATGTATGGCGTTATTCCTGATTAACTCTCTAGTGAAAACACGGCAATTTGCAATTTGTATAATGTGAGAAATAGATGTTTTTCCCATACAATAATGGATGAATCCAGTTTTAGCAATGCACAGCCCATCTTTAGCTGAGTTCCACCCACACTTCTCCCGTGTTGGGAGCGATCGATTCTTGAACTCGCTTACCATCAATATCAAGAAAACTATACAGGTAAGTTGTTGATTATTTTGAAACTAATTTGCCTGGGTACTATTACTTCCAACAGCGCCCACCCAAATTAGTTTCAAAATATTCAACAGTATGTCTATTAAATAGCAAGGGCATACAATTTGCACAACAACGCGTAGTCAGTCATCAATTAATCGCTCGTAACGAATCTAGTTATGGCATTCTTGCCGTAATTCATTATGACGTCATCAGACACGTCACGTAGTTAATTATGACGTTACATGATCAATGGATAAACTGAAATCTTCCATTGTCTGTAGATAAAACATGAGCAAATCATCATATTAATTTCTAGCGCCGTGGAATGAGTGGGAGACACGGGAGACATGGGAGATGTGGCAAATGTTCTCCAATTTCATTTGACAAGGATCCACGGCAGTCTTCACCATGGGCATTTCGAAAAAGACTAACTGAGTATATGCTTTTGTGATGTTTAGTGACCAGTATCTCAAATATTATTTACATTTTCAGTTCTTGACTATTGATGTCAATATATTTAACAAATACGTGGATGCATTACAAATTCCCACATGCCACATAATTACTTGGGACGACAGTTACCCACACCCCTCCCTCCTCAACCATATGGACATCTCTTACCTTTGATGCAGTTGTTCTGGTTACTAGCGAGGGCAAATCCAAGATCGCATGAACAGACAACACCCCCCTCTGTGTTCAGACATCCCTGTTCACATCTTGAACCAGATGTGCATTCGTTGATATCTGAATATTAAAAAACGTGCTAAAATAACATATCGAATAATTAACTACACGCTTAATTGCTGGTATGCCATTACAGGCAAGCATGCTCAAGGACCCACCTATTATTTGGAACTGATGGAGAAATCCAGTTTTAGCCATACCAGCCTATTTCTAACTAAGCGCCACACACACTTTGCTAATGTTGGGATCGATCGATCCCTGAACTACCTGACTATCAATTTCCAGAAAACTGTACAGGTAAGTTGTTGAATATTTTGCAACTAATTTGACTGGGTGCTGTTGCTGCCTAGGATAATAATTTGACAGGAACATCTTGATGCCAGCATCACCTCCCATTCAAATTAGGTTCAAAATATTCAACAGAATGGGTATGACATTCTTAATGATGTTTCAAATTTGGTGTTTCTGATTCAAAGGTCTATTTGATCTTTCTCAATATATACACACATGCACGCACGCACACACGTACGCACGTACGCATGTCGCACGTACGCATGCACGCACTAGCACAATCATGCACACATGCGTAGATATAGATTCATACTCTGACAATTCACACCATCTGATCCATATATCTGCCCTCTGAAATATTCTAATTGGAATTAAATGAGCCTCAATAGCGTCAGACTTCTATTCACAAATCATAATAGAGCATAACAGAGCACACACTACTATATGGTATTTGTCAGTATTTGACACTATAATGTATGTATGTGTCACAAGATGACTGATATTTGTCAGTATTTGACACTATAATGTATGTATGTGTCATAAGATGACTGATATTTGTCAGTATATGATACTATAATGTATGTATGTGTCACAAGATGACTGATGATAAAGATATGTGATCGCTTAGGATGTGTTGGTAAAAAACAATGTTGTCTCAAGAAGTTAGATGGTCGAGTCAAGACATCTAAATTTTGGAGGTCCCAGGGACCCACATCTGGAAATCTAGGGGTCCCAACTTGAAATCGTGGGGTCCTAAAACTGGAATTCGAGATGCCCGTGCAGCTTGTCTCATCCATGCTAAGATTAGAGAGTACCATAGGCTCACATAGCTGAATTATTGGGGGGGGGGGGAGGTGTCCAGTGCTAGATTCTGTGGTTACTGCATGTTTGTGCAAAAACCTATACAACTAATTAGCAATCATACAAGATTTCCAGTGATCATATGGGACCCACTACCACAACTTTTTGGGGTCCAAAGTTACATTTTGGGGGTATATAACCTCAAACGGACCCTTATGAGAAACCGTGAATAGGACCCACCTGCACAATTTCTGCTATCTCTATTTTGATCTTGGTAGCCAATGTTACATTTACAGACAAAGCCACCAATTGTATTGCCGCACTTCTGAGCGCAATTATCGGTTCTCACGCCTGAACACTCATCGACGTCTGGAAGTAGAAAGCATGTGTTATAAGAACAAAGAATACATGGTCATACATAGAATAATTATAAAGACAGTTTTTACTTTCGGTGACACAGTGACGTGGTGTGTGAATGTGTGTATGAAAGTACGTGTCCGTATTCACGTGCGTTCATGTATTTAAGTGTTTTCCCGCATGTTAGACGCACTTCCATCTCGTTAACTGCATAGTATGGTACAGCGATAAAGTGCTAAATATTGTATGAATAAAACTAAGCCCATGGCGTGTGACACAAAGTCCAAATCTGCTTACATCCCGTACAAAATGATATTACACTTTTCCGAATTCCCAATCGTATGTACATTCTTTGATGCTGAAGATAAAGAAATTATACAATTATGTAGCTGTTAAAATTTGAGGCTCTTATATGAGTAAAACGGTTAACCCCTCTTGTGTCAACAGCTCAAAATGCTACTCTTATCAATTAACCTTTTCATTTGTCAAGATTTTAAAAGAAAATTCAAATATCTGCTCAGTGAATGACCATTTGCTGGCCAAGAGAACTGGTGTTTTTTGTGTAAATTTACTACTAGAATTTAGGAAAATATTTTTGTCCTTTGGCAATTATAGGGTTAATCGTCCAGACAATATAAATTTTTGCTCAGTCAGTGTCCATTTGCAGGCCAAAAGAAGAGTATTTTTGAAAATTTACCGCTGGAATGACTGGCTCGGTTACCGAGCCAGTCATTCCAGTGGTAAATTTTCCTAAAAATAATCTTATCTTGGACTGAAAATAGACAGACCTCAAGACTACTGCAGAGGCTGTGTTACCATTATAATGACACGTTGACACAAGAGCGGTTAATCTAGATGGGTTCCCGGCTTCAACTACATTACAACAGTAAGTCAATCAGAAAGGATGAATCCAGTCTTAGCTATGTCCCACCCATCTTTGGCCAAGCTCCACACACGCGTTGCCCGTGTTGGAATCAATCGATCCCTACGTTTTCTAAATATCAATTTCCAGAAAACTATACAGGTAAGTTGTTGAATATTAGGAAGATAATTTGCCCGGGTGTTGTTGCTGTCTAAATTAAATTAACCGATGATGGTGTTAATTTTATTAAACAAATTTGGTGGCAAATGTTGTTGTTGTTGTTGTTGTTGTTGTTATTGTTGTTGTTGTTGTTGTTGAAATATGTACACCAGTTACTTTGCTATTGACACAGTAAAAGGTAAAATTCTGACATCATAGAGTCTTCATAGCTTCACGACATCAAAACTCCGCTAGGCGATGCCATATGAGTTTAATACCTTGATGAGATGGCAGTTTAAGTGATGTCAGTTGGAGAATTGAACTACACTCGATTCACAGATCTGATCCATGAAATAGGTACGTTAATCTTGACTTACCTATACAGGTGCCATTGACTTTCTGATAGCCTGTCTCACAATCACATCGATAGGATCCAGGAGTATCAACACACACTTCTTTGTTACCGCACCGATGTGTTACACACTCATCAATATTCGCATCACACAGTGTGCCCGTCCATCCGCCCTTACAGACACACCCTGTTGTGCTGTTACACATGTCCATTCCAACCCCACAGTTACAGATGGTTGCGCAATCAACGCCCCAGTGGTATCCGTCACAAGCTGAATCAGGAATAAGATGATTCAATTCTTCTCTCATAGTATTTCGAGATTTGCTTATTCTGTTAAACTAGTTTTAATGGACACATACGTTCAATGTAATCGTGGTAACGCGAACAGATGACATTTAATATAAAATGGTTGCCACATACATTGAAACCATGGGTGGGTTATATGTTATTACAGATTTATGGGCTCCAAATCAAGCGCCCACTAAAGGCTTTATTTATGGTACTGCATTTTGTTTTATTTTTATAATGGTGTCTTGAGAACTCGTAGGCACTGTTCTCACTAGAGACTTAAGTATGGCGTTATTCCTGATTAACTCTCTAGTGAGAATACGATCTTAGTGATGTATGTGGAATTAAATATACCCAACTATTGTCAATCCAAATTAAACAGTGTTATTACTTATTAATATACTGACAAATATTGTATTATTATGTATCATCTTCATCTTACGAATGCACCGTATGCTTAATTGTGGAATCCAGTATTAACCATATGCCCCGCCCATCTTTAGGTAAGCTCCATCCATACTTCGCCGGTGTATGGATCGACCGATTGCCGAACTCCATTGACTATCAATTTCTAAAAAAACTATACATGTAAGCTGTTGAGTATTTTGAAACTAGTTACATCATTCATGACGCAATTGATTATAACGTCATCCTACTCATAATCCTACATGACACATAGTTGATTATGACGTCATTTGATTGACTGAGAAACTAGAATCATTCATTATTGTGCAAGAATGTTCAAGATGTTAAATGGAATGGTAATGGAACCACCTAGAATCCAGTGTGACATTATCGAGGCTAAGATTTAGGGGTTGATTAACCCTTTGAGCGTGAAACTACAAATACAAAAAATCATTTGCAGGGAGATTACTACTCTGTTCCTTTTTAAATCTAATTTGCCTAGGGCCTGTTGCTGGCCTACAACTGACCCCTACAGTTACCTTAACATTGAGATTTTCGGATTTCAAAGGGTACGTAATATGAATACAACTCTATCATAGGATAGCTTGGAATCTTCTAAACGGTTCAAAATTAACCGAATTAAATGGCACAACAGATACATATATATCAACAAGCATACATTGTCATAATATCTATGTAAAAACCTAAGCCACAGCAAGCAGGTAAATATGTACAGTTACAAAACCACACATTATTTGTGATAGCGCACGAATATGCTATCATAAACCCTGTGTGGTTTTGTAATAAACGTCCAAACATTCCTGAGCCCTCAGTCAACAGATAATGAAGTATATTGTCCACAAGTCCTATAAATTAATATGAAGATTATCAGTATATTACATCTTTTAGCAACAAATTGTAAGATACTGTTCCATATGCAGCTAGGAGACACACCATAGACCATAATGTATATGTATGAAGAGATGGTCGCATAATCTCATCTATAGATAGCATTTGAAGTATTTAAAGGTGCACATTCACACCAAAATGCTTGAAAATAAAATTGTTGTAATTATTTACCTTTAGAGGCTTAAATTGTGTAACTCAATTTAATGAAACGAAATAAACCTTGACATATGATGATTTCATTTCGTATAAATAAATTTCGTAGGTTTAGTTGTGAATTTGAATTAGCGACTCGTGCCTCTAATTCAATTTGATAACTTAAAAAAATTGTATTAATTTATCCATAATAAAATCATCATATGTTAAGATTCATTTCGTTTCATTTTATCTAGGCACAGAATGTAAGCCTCTAAAAGTATGTAATTTAACAATTTTATTTTGAACCATTTTACTGTGAATGTGCACCTTTAAACAATTCACCTTTCCGGTGTATCCATCCATCACATGACGTCATAATCAACTTAGTGACGTGTATGCTGACATCATAATCATTACGGCATGAATGATTTGAAATAGTCCGTCTTTACCGCTTAATAGTCCGAGACGTTGTACGAATTGCATGTCTTTCCCATTTAATAAACATTCTGTCGAATATTTTGAAACTAATTTGACTGGGCGTGAGCGCTGCGATAGGCAGCATCAGCATCCAGTCAAATTAGTTTCTAAAATATTTAGTAGCTTACCTGTATAGTCTTATGGAAATTGATAGTCAGGGAGTTCAAGGATCGATCGATCCCAACACGCGTGAGGTGTGAGTGGAGCTTAGCTGAGAGGTGTGCAGGGCATAGCTAAAACTTGAATAGTCAACTGTGGCGCCTTAGCTATTATGTTCCTGTGACCACCAATCTTAAAAGAACCACTGCCACTTGATTCTCAAAGGAAAATATCCGATATAGGCAGGATATGTGTAAACGTGTAAATCCTGTAAAATCAATGTCCCCCATATGTCACTTTGTGATCTGGGTGTAAATAAACTGAAACTGAAACTGAAACTGACAGTAATAGCTGAATCAAGTACAAACTCACGTTCACACATCTTCATATCGTTTCCCAGCTTGTATCCCAGGGCACATGAGCAGGTGAAGCCACCAGGTGTATTGACACATGTTTGATTACACGCGCTGCTCACGGAACATTCATCAATATCTGTAAATAGATCAATATCAGCACTTAAGATATACAATAATGGATATTTCCAGTTTACCCATCAGTCATATGACGTCATAATCAACTGTATGAGGTGTAGGGTGACGTCATAATGAATGGCGTCATGAATGATGTAGATAAGTTCGTCACGAGCGCTTATTTGATGACGGACTAAGCGTTGTTGTACGAATTCTATGTCTGTACTATTTAATTAACATGTTGTTGAATATTTAGAGAGTAATTTGACTGGGCGCCGTTGTTGCGATATGCAGCAACGGCACCCAGTCGAATTGGTTTTAAAGTATTCAACAGCTTACCTGTATAGTTTTTGTGGAAATTGATAGTCAGGAAGAAACGTGGGTGGAGCTTAGCTAGAGATGTGCGGGGCTTAGCTAGAGATGGGCGGGGCTAAAACTGGACTAATTCATGTAACCCTTTAACCCATCCATTTTTTGAAAATTTATCATTGGAATGACTCGCTCGGTTACCGAGCCAGTCATTCCAGTAATACAATTTCAAAAATAGTCTCCTCTGGACCAGTAAATGGATACTGATTATGCACAAATTTGAATATTCTTGACCATACAATTTTCAAACAGCTTTCATTTACAGGACAACTGAAAGACATTTTTGTAAATTCCATTGGAAAACTTTTAAAATTTGTCTTCTGGCCTGCAAATAGATTGCATACAATGAAGAACACTTTCTTCTTTTTTACACATCTTGACAGTTAAATGGTTAATTAATAGGCCTGGTATATTGAGCGCTTTGAGGCGCTGTTGACACAAGCGGGGTTACATACCACAGACCAGAAACTAACACATCCGTTTTGATGTAAGAGATATTTGGTTGGATATTTTGAAACTAATTTGATTGGTAACATTAATGGTGTCTACATTTGTGACACTGTAGTTAAAATAGTTAATGCGTTAAACCCGTTTAAGTACATAATGGTTACGCTAATGTATTACTGATACCGTCAAAAAAGAGAATGGAGGAATCATGCTTTAGCTATTCTCCGCCATCTTTAGCTAAGCTCCAAACACGAATTGTCTGTGTTGGGATCAATCAATCCCTGTACTCGCTGAATCTCATTTCCAGAAAACTATACAGGTAAACTGTCGAATATTTTAAAACAAACTTGACTGGGATATGGCAGCAACAACGCCTCGTAAAATTAGTTTCAAAATATTCAACATAATGTTTATAATATTAAATAGCCTACATGTGATGTTGCTGATTATGACGTCATATGATTGATCAATAAACTGGATTACTCAATTGGCAAACCTAAGACCAGATACCAGTTATATTCTGATCATGACGTACTAGGCGACAACGTATGCAGCATGACCACTCTTTGATGGTATACAAAATAGCATTCGCTATATTTTCAGTAAAAGTGTGGGTAAATATGAATAATTTGAAACTAATTTGACTGGGTGCTATTGCTGCCTATGGCATACAATTACTACAGCTTGATGGCGGATTAGATGTTTTTGACAGATTAAATAGTGTCATTCATGATGTAATTGATTATGACGTCATTCCCAACAGTATGTTTATTAAAGAGTAAATACACACAATTCACACAGCAACGCTCCTTCAGCAATTAAGCATTTGTGAAGAACATAGCTAATGATTATGACGGCATATTACGGTTGAATGAACTGGAACGGTCTACTATGACGTCAGCTAATACATGCCGCATTTTAATTATGACATCAGATACTTGAGTGACAGATAGGTGTCTTGTTTCTTTATCTGTGCCTGTTCTTCTGATAGAGAAGGTACGGTAGAGTAAACACAATATCCTATTAATAAAAAATATTATCTAGTACCTTGACAGTGTGTGATGTTCGATACTTCATATCCATTTTTACAAAGACAGGCCGGTGTCTCACTTTCAACAACACATATTGCAGTTGCGTTATCACAAGAGAAACTACTCTTTTCACAGAGTTTCTCCTCTGAAATAAATACGAAATAGATGTTTCAAACAGTTCTTGTGTGCATTCTATAGCTGCGTTAAACGCTAGCTGCCATATCGTTCTAACGACTAAGGCCGTGTTCTTAATAGAGACTAAAGCTACTCTTACACAATTACTAAGTTGGCGCCGAAGTCTCGCGATGTGTCCCGAACCTAAGTTCGAGACACTTCTGGACCATTTTTGGAGGGCATTGACCTCTGTCACGAAGTATCCCGAACTTTCACGAACTGTGCACGAACTGTTACGAAGTACTACGAACTCGACTACCGATCCGTCCTGAACTATCCCTAACATTCATGAACTCATACGAACTACTACGAAGTGCTACGATCAAAGGCCATCCAAGATCATGAAATTCTATATGCAGAGTCTGTATGCATATATATATATATATTTGCCAATAGTATTAATCATTGCATATGATTTAACCAGAAGAGTGGACAAGAGAAAAACTTTAAACAGCATCGATGTGTAGCAGTGGAATGAAGAAACTAGCTAGCTTGCCCCTGTTTCAGAGTTTGTCGGCGGGTTCGTGAAGCGGATCATACCGGTTTGCATCGGTTCTTGCCGCTTCGTGAGAGTTCATAGTAGCGTCCTGTGAGTGCTTGAGAGAGGTCGTGGTACTTCATGAGCGTTCGTGGCAGTTCGTGAACGTTCAGAGCAGTGTCGTGAAACCATCCTAGAGGTGTCGTGATACTTCGTGAGAGTTCGTGACAGTTTGTGACTCCACTACGAAACAAAGCATGATCTGGGCGCCGATCTACCCCGAACTGTCCCGATGTATACCGAAGTGTCCAGATTTTAAAATTCTAATAGGAAGCTCCGAAATTAAAAAAAGATCAGTTAAAATTAATTTATGACCTGAAATCATACGATGTTGCGTGTGTAACTTTACGTTATAGTACATTGGTCAAAATGCGCAGTAGAGACACCTTACAGTTATGAACAAAAGCAGTGCGACATGGGAAGACAATGGCCAAAATTGACGTACAAATTCAAAATAATATATCTGATGTAATGAGGAGAATCTCAAGTTCTGAATAGGGCCAATGGCAAGGGGTTAACATTGGAAAGTCGACTGAGCACACAAGTGGAAGCAGACTATACACCTGCCCTATATGTATTCCTATATTTCGAATCAAATTTATCGCATTCGTTTAGCATGGCCGCATTTGGAACTGAGATCCTCGTAATCATGTGATAAATTAGATGGGAAATGGAGGAATGCAGTCTTAGCAATGCCCCACCCATCTCTAGCTAAACTCCACCCTCGCTTCGCCGGTGTTGGGATCAATCGTTCCCTGCAGTCTCTGATTCTCAAATTCCAGAACTATGCAGGTAAACTGTCAAATATTTCGAAACTGAGTTGACTGGGTGATGTTGCAGCAACCGCGTCCAGTTAAATTAGTTTCCAAATATTCAACAGCATGTTTATTAAATGGTAAAGACATACAATTCGTACAACAACGCTTAACAAGTTATCAAGTACGCGTTCGTGACGAACTTAGCCACGCCATTCATGACGTAATTGATTATAACGTCATCCTACACGTCACGTAGTTGATTATCACGTCATATGATTGATGGATAAACTTGGATCCTCTATTTCAACTCGTGTGAGAACCCCTAAATAGTGTAGTAATGTATATATCTCGTTCTTCCTTCCAACAATCATAACACCTCACATGGTGCTAACATAGGCCCACTCATATCGCATCGCTGTTCGAGGAGAGCGTTAGTGGGAGGGCGAGACCACGCGATAGGAAGATGAACACTTCATTGTCTTGGTGTAATATCATTAATAGTAAATACGTGTACATGAGATAAAATAAGCGTTATCATACATACTGTCAAAGCACGTCTTTCGATCAGCATTCAGTATGTAGCCAGCATGGCAGATGCAGTTATATAGGCCTTCAATATCAACACAGGTATGACCGCAGTCATGCATTCCACTAGCACACTGGTCTATATCTAAATAAGAAAACAGTTTACTGTATATCATATCTCTAATTTAGAAACTGAGATATAAAGGATCACAAACCTTACCCCAAAACATGGGCCCTCTAAAGAGTGGCTAAACTATACTCATGAAGCTTAGTAGAATATGTGGAATAAGTTAATTTATTGAAGAGGGATATACATTGCAATATATTAAATGATTTGTCGAAATCGTAAACAGATTCTTTAATGACAGTATCAATGTGAGTATATTCGAATTAGACACAACTACACCCCACCCCTAATTCTCTAATAGTATTTCTCCCTCTCTCTCCCGCTCTTGACTCTCCCCCCCCCACCCCACTCCATCCCCTCCACTTAATCTCTCACTCGACCTCTCGCCCTCATGTCTATCTAATCTGATTCGCACCCGTTGCGTCTTGAATCTACATGTATAGCTGTTTTGAAACCGGGATGTTAACACGTCCTTCCTTCATTTCCAACCAAATGAGTTGCATTATTTTCAACAGATTATCAGTCTGGCTGTTTTGGAATTCGAAACACTATATTGTGATGGATGAACTAACTAATATTACATTCGTTAAAGGTGCATATTCACACCAAAATGCTTGAAAAAAATGTGTCAAAATTGTATAATTTTAGATGCTTAAATTATGTGCCTCGATCGTATGAAACGAAATAAATCTGTAGATACGATGATTTCATTTCATCTAAATAAATTTCGTAACTTTTATTTGTGAAATTGAAATAGAGGCACGATCCCCTAATTCAAATTCACAACTTAACTATTTATATAAATCATCATATGTTAAGATTTATTTCGTTTCTTTACATCTAGGCACATAATGTAAGCCTCTAAATGTATACTATTTTAGCAATTTTATTTTTAGGCATTTTGGTGTGAATATGCACCTTTGATCCATAGAAAGTGGATTCCTGCCAGATCCAATGATATTTGCATTACGTAATAAATGCATGCATTGACATTTCAATACCATTCGAGCTATGCACCTCATGCAGAGCGAAGCGGCTTAACACGGATATACTATTATGGATCACTAAGGTGTGAACAAAATGTAGTTTCTCCACCCCCACCACAACCCACGTTGCAACACATTTACTAGAGTACATGTTTTCCCGATCACATGAGGGCGGTTCATTATTATGTAACTGTCAATGCATTAAATTCCTTATTATGTAATAATCATCTTGTTGAATATATTGAAACTAATTTGACTGGAACTTCCAGTCAAACTAGTTTCATAATATTCAACATCTTACTTGTATGGTGGAATTTATACCACATTGTCAAGCTATAAATAACAACTCTATGACTGATTGTATATACCGAGGCAGACACGCTATGTTTTGCCTGATTGGCTGAAAATTAAATCATGGCAGCCATCATAGGCTGTAGAAATGTATCACACTTTATCTACTCAAATTTGAATATCTTTCTTTGACGGGATGATAACAAGCTTAAAATTCCATACATAGTTTATGAGTGGCCTATTGGATCATCTGTATAATATCATGAGATGAGGTTAGTTATCATTTAAAGGTGCATATTCACACCAGAATGCCTGAAAATAAAATTGTTAAAGTTTTATACTTTTACGGATTAAATCGTATGCCTAGATGTCATGAAACCAAATAAATCTTAACATAGGGTGATTTCAAAACGTCTAATATAATTTTAGATGCGAAGGTGAATTAGGAACTCGTGTCGCTAATTAATTTTCACAACGTAAACTTTTTTATAAACTATTATGGAATGAAATTATCATATGTTATGATTTATTTCGCCTCATTGCATCTAAGCACATAATTTAAGCCTCTATAAGTATACAATTCCTACAATTTTAATTTCAAGCATTCTGGTGTGAATATGCACCTTTAGACAAGCTACATCACGTGACACTTAATGTAGATATGTATCCGTTATATACAGGTTTAACAATACATACTGTCACACTGGATTCCATCCGAGTTTTTCTGATATCCCGGCTTGCACTGACATGCGAATGTACCAGGCAGGTTCTCACATACAGAAGTAGTAGGGCATGAGTTTAGCTCATCGTTTACACACTCGTTGATATCTGCAAGAAAACAAGACATTGAGACCATCAGTGTTTCTCATGGTATCTAAATTTTGGAGGTCCTAGGGATCCCACTGAATTCCTCTGAAAAGTGGGGACCCCAAGCTGAAACCCAGGGGTCCAAAACTGAAAATCTGGGGTTCCAATGCAGATTTTCGCAAACATACTAAAAATATAATGTACCATGGACTCACAACTACGAATTATGGGTGTCTCGTGCTATATTTTACGGGCATTTTTGTGCAGAAATAAAATACAACCAATTAATATTTAATAATCATACACGATTTTCAAGGGCCCATCAGAACCGACTGCCACTAATTTTTTTTTTTTGGGGGGGGAGGATGGTCCCAAGTCGCATATCGGGTGTATTATACCATCAAAAGAATCCTTATGAGAAACCCTAGGGACCAAGGTAAAATGACATACTAGATAGTAACACGAATAAGAATTTGAAATCATACAACATACACTTTTAGAATAAATCGTGTTTACATTTACCGCTCATATCAACCAAAAATGGTTTCTGCAGTGGTACTGGGAAATGTCCATTTGCAGACCAAGAGAAGACTATTTTTGAAAATATTACCACTGGAATGACTGGCTCGATAACCGAAGTGTTATTATCATAATAAACATACTTCAGCTAAAGGAATGTGGTCATTTCCTGACAAGATTACTATGTCTGAGTACAAAGAATTAACTGCAATAATAACGGCTATGGGCGTTATGTTTGAATTAACACCTCTTGTGTCAACAGCGCCTCAAAGCGCTAAACATACTACTTGATATATTAATTAAACATTTTGATGGTCAATATTTTTCAAGATATTTTAATTTTACAAGACTATTTTTTGGTAAATTTATCACTGAATTTTTTTTTTCGCCAGCTTGACCATAAAAATGGTAATAGTAAAGAAAATTAAACTTTTTACTTATACAGTGTCTATCTGCAAGCCGAGAGAAGAGTATTTTTGAACATTTACCACTAGAATGTTTTTCTCTAGGCCTTTCAAATAGCCATGTCAGAAGACCACTGCAAAGTTGTTTTTGGAAAGTTTGACCGTAAAAGAGTTACGCTGACACAAGAGGGGCTAAAAATTAAGGCCCGTGTACAAGAACAGCTGATTGTCGTTCGCAACATGTTGTCTTACCCGTGCATACATCGTCGACCAGTGTGTATCCCTCCACGCAGGTGCATTCATGTTCACCATCCAGGTTTGTACAAATCATGTGTGCGCCGCAGACAGTAAGCACAGACGCTGCTGCACATTCATCTATATCCGTGTCGCAGTACCTGCCTGTCCAACCACTGTTACATACACAGCTAGGAGAAAACATTATAGCCACGTAACAGAACTGTTCACACCCTCTCCTATACACAGCTTGGAGAAAACATGGTATCCATGTAACAGAACTGTTCACACTCTCTCCTATACACAGCTTGGAGAAAATATGATATCCATGCAACAGAACAATTCAAAATCTTTCCTAACCACCGCTAGGAGAAAACATTACATCCATGTAACAGAACTGTTCACACTCTCTCCTATATACAGCTTGGAGAAAACATTATATCCACGTAACAGAACTGTTTACACTCTCCTATACACAGCTTGGAGAAAACATTATATCCACGTAACAGAACTGTTCACACTCTCTCCTATACACAGCTTGGAGAAAACATGACAGCCATGTAACAGAACTGTTCACACTCTCTCCTATACACAGCTTGGAGAAAACATGATATCCATGTAGCAGAACAATTCAAAATCTTTCCTACCTACCGCTAGGTGAAAACATGATATCTATGTAACAGAACTGTTCGCACTCTCTCCTATACACAGCTTTAATAAACCATTATATCCACGTAACAGAACTTCTCAAACACTCTAACATACACAAAGATAGAAAAACCATTATATCCACGTAACAGAGCAATTCAAACTCTCTCCTAACTACAGCTAGGAGAACGCACTATATCCACGTAACAGAACAGTTCAAACGCTAACATACGCAGATAGAAAAACGATTCTATCCATGTAACAGAACAATTCACACACTCTCCTATACACAGGTAGAAGAAAACAATATATCCACGTAACAGAACGGTTCAAACATGCTAACATATACAGCTAAAAAGCATTATATCCACATAACAGAACAATTCAAACACTCGCCTCTACACAGCTAGACGAAGACAGTATATCAACCTAACAGAACTGCTCAAACACTCTAACATACCCAGATAGAAAAGATCAATGTAACGGAAATATTCCAACATTCTCACAGACACAGATAGAAGAAAACATTATATCATGTAATAGAAAAGTTCAAACCCTCTCATAAACACAGTTAGTATAGGAAACATAATAGCCACGTAACATAACAGTTCAAATGCAGTCACATACACAACTAGGAGAACATAATTATTATATCCATTAAATGTGTGGCTACTGAATTCGTGCAGACCACATTTTCTATGGGCTTCAACTCCGGATATGCTGGATATTTTGAAAAACAATTTGCTGAAAGATGTTGGTGGCTAAGCCACCAACAACCTTCAGTCAAATTCTTTTCAAGAAATTCAGTAGTTCTATTGTTATTGCCCATTGAAATTTCTGCCCAGTGGCTTGCAGCAACGAGACCATTAAGAAAGGTGTTTAACTACTACCGAGTACAGGATGAATCAATATATCCGTGTGACGTGACATTTAACTCTTTAATGGCTAAATCCAGCCAAGACTATTAAAATACTTACTTATTGAATGTCCATTTGCAAGCAAAGTGAAGACTATTTTTGAAAATTTAATTTGCGAAGGAACCACAGAACCCCAAACTTATGGGACTGGGACAAATCCGCATTAATCCCCATGAGCCACTCACTAAAAGGCCTAGATACACACATACACGCACGCGCGCACGCACGCGCATACGCATGCTCGCTCACACACACACACACACACACACACACACACACACACACACACACACACACACACACACACACACACATACACCGATGGTCCGTGTGGCGCCCACTTGTGTAAAGCCGGCATTGCCTGCATATACTTGTGTAGCTAAGAACATTCCTATCATAGAACTGTATATTCACGCTGGCATTCAGAAATATGCCACTAAAAATCACAAGTCAACCAGTCCCGAATATACAGATACTATAAGTGCCTTCTCGGCTGATGGTGGATAAGGATAGGAGTAAGAGATGGATGCAAATTTGAAAATATCCTCGGTACGTGCGCTGTGTATTATAGTGAGTGTATGGACCTTTCCAGAGTATCCCTCTATCATCTGACGTCATAATCAACTGCGTGACGTCTAAAATGACAGCATAATGAATGATGTCATTATGACGTCATGAATGACGTAGATAAGCACGTCACGAACGTATATTTGAAGACTGACTATGCGTTGGTGTACGAATTGTATGTCTACTATATAATAAATAGTCTGTTGAATATTTTGAAACTAATTTGACTGGGCGCTGTTGCTGCCATTGGTAGCAACAGAACCCAGTCAAATTAGTTACAAAATATTCAACAGCTTACCTGTGTAGTTTTCAGGAAATTGATAGTTAGGACATTCGGGGATCGATCAATCCCAACATGGCGAAGTGTGGGTGGAGCTTAGTTAGGGTGGGTGCGTCATAGTTAAAACTGGAAAGGTCCATTTGGGTATGCGGATGGAAACGTGGTAGTGAGAGTGTTGGTTGCGAGAGTTACAGGCGTGGTGGCGACAATGTGCGGTGTGGAATTCGTATCTAGAATGTTGACTACACAAGATTTCGACCGTGGTCGAGATTACTTCTATAACCAGGACTGTGGTCACCAATGACTATATCAATCAGCATAGCTACCAACCGACAAGCATGGAAGGTGAAGACATTTTTGCAAATGATTTGATAGGCACAAGGAGTACTGCTTCTCACTCGCATACATTCACAACTCCACAAAATGAATATCTGAGGGTGTATAAGATATCTTGACAGACAGACACCCACTTCAAATCCTGATAAGAAAGCGTGTGTTCTACAATATACTGGCATTTACTTTTTTAGTTTTGTAGGCAGTATGCAAGCACCAGTAATGTCACATATAAACTAACCTGCTAGAGATAGGCAGATGTTCATTGCTACCAAATACCTGATTCTTATAGATAGTCACCCAAAAAACCAACCACCTTAAAAAACAACCGTCGTAAAAAAAATTTAGCGCAAACAAAATTCCCTTTTAATATATAGGTATCCCGTCTGTGACTCAACTACACGCCGTCTTAGCCACACACGCCACATGCTAGCGCATGTTAGCCGGTGTCACAATCAAATGCCATAGCTCCGTCTAGTGATATCATATACAAAATTTTATAGTTATCTTGAAATTTAGATTCAGGAACTACAAGTTTCATAGTATCATAGTGATTCCACCCGCGTAAAACGATCTTATTTCTTTGCAATACCATACGACATACCTTTGGTGAAACGAAACATGATAAATGGACCTTTCCATTTTTAGCTATGCCCCGCCCATCACTAACTGAGCTCCACCCAGACGTCACCGTGTTGGGATTGATCGATCCCCAAATGCCCTAACCATCAATTTCCTGAAAACTATACAGGGAAGCTGTTCAATATTTTGTAACTAATTTGATTGGGCGCTGTTGCTGCCTAGTCAAATTAGTTTCAAAATATTCAACATAATATTTATTAAATAGCAAAGACATCCAGTTTGTACAACAACGCATAGACCGTCTTCAAATATGCGTTCGCGACGAACTTATCGACGTCATTCATGACCTCATTCATTATGATGTCATTCTACACATCACGCAGTTCATTATGACGTCATATGATGGGTGGGTACTTTGGAAAGGTGAATTGTAACCAATCGTGTTGATTGCTTCTAATAAATTCGTGGCAATTATTGGTAACCAATCAGAAGAAGAATAGAATGGTTCGTGTATCACATACCCTTTCTGCGGATGGCACTCCTTTGCCTCAGAGCAGTCGCAAGACTGTGAACACTGGTCGCCCCACGTGCCCTCATCACAATCTGTATGGTTCATAAATGTGACAAATACATTATTCAATGGAGGAACCTAGTCTTAGCTATGCCCTTCCTATCTCTAGCTAAGTTCCACCCACGTTTGCCTGTGTTGTGATCCCTGCCCACTCTGAATCTCAATTTCCAGAAAAATATATATGTAAGTTGTTGAATATTTTGAAACTAATTTGACTGGGTGCTGTTGCTGGCATTATTTTATGTTTATTAAATATTAAAGCCATACAATTCGTACACCAACGATTAGTCCGTCATCGATTACGCGTTCGTCACGATCTTATCTAAGCCATTCATGACGTTATTTATTATGATGTCATCCTACACGTCATGAAGTAGATTATGACGACATGTGATTGATGGATAAAGTGCTAAGCAGGTAAAATATATTTAAAGCAATTACGTAATAGCACTTTAGTTTAGGCTAGCCGTGCCGTACCTCATAAGAACCGTGCATACAATATTGAAACACGCTGATCGCTTGCCAATTTGGAAACAGTTCCCAGTCAAATTAACTTCAAAATATTGACCAGAATAGTTCTTGCATTGTAAACATTTTTCGAATTTGGTCTTTTGTGTTAATAGGATTAACACCATTTCAGATTAATACATACCATTGCATGATCTTCCATCCGTATCCAGCATCTTCCCTGAATCACAGCTGCATGTGAACCCACCATCTGTGTTCTGACAGAGGTAGCTGCATAAACTCAACTGACATTCATTTATATCTGAAGATACACAATAGCAGAGTCATAACATATACAGATAGATGCATATTAGAAGTATTTTTTATGTCAAAACTTCAGGGTTCAAAATGAACCCATTTTGTGACACCCGCACCTGAAATCGATAGAAGTGGCACTCATCAATTCACTCTTTATTGGTCAGAATCGGTCAATAAAAGTACAATCGTTGCAGGCCAACAAGCGAAGATTTTGTTGCAAATGTACCACTTACTAACGCTGGTCTGCAAATGGACATTCCTTAAAGGAGACCACAAACGAGAATTGGATTTCAATAACCTGTCAAAAATACAGGGTTTTCTTTATCATATTTCATGAATTGAAAGGAATTTGACCAATTTTCAAAAACTCGATCACAACTAAAACCCTCGTTAATGTCTTGAATTTCGACACTCCATAAATGACGTAATCGCGTGTCTAGGCAGCAATGCATATTTAGATATTACACCACGCTTGTTTTCACAATAGAAATGTAGTAATGATGGCGTCTAATACAGCTGCCCTGTCCCTAGAGAAGTGTATTTTTTTAAATATTTACCACTAGAATGACCAAGCCAGTTATTCTAGTGGTCAATTAAAAAACATCATCTTTTCTCGGCCTGCAGACACTGGTTAAGTAAAAACCTTAAAAAAATTTACCATTACCCCTTTAATGGTCGTGCCGGCGAAAATAAATTCAGTGGTAAATTTACAAAAATAGTCTTCTAAAATTAAAATATCTTGAAAAATATTTACCATCAACATGTTTAATTGATATATCAGTTAGTATTTTGAGCGTTCTGAAGCACTGTTGACACAATAGGGGTTAAGGAGAGATCGTATTCTTTACGGTTGGTACACCTGCTATTAGCTAAAGGTGGTGGGATGGGTGGGTGAATCTTAGGCCGCGTTCTCACTGGAGAGTTAATCGGAAATAACGCTATGCCTCAGTATTGCGTTACGACGGTTAAGTCTCTAGTGAGAACTCAGAGTCGTGGCAAATATAATGTTAAGTTGTTAATTTTGTTGAAACTATATTGACTGGGAGATGATCCTGCCTATGGCAGCACCAGCTACCGGTCAGTTTAGTTTCAAAATGGTCAATGAAATGTTAATTAAATTGTAAATTCAGGAAAGATATACAAGTTAGCCAATTCAGTAATGGGAATCTCCTCCTTTCATGGTGGACTTACGTCATCGTCAGTGTGATGCCAGCTAAGAAGTGACGTATTTTGATTATGACGTTAGATATTGTCATAACAGATCGGGGCCCCTCCATTCTACCTAACAGAGAGAGGATTACTTGCTTAATCTGTAGCCTAAGTTTATAATCACATGGTAGTGAAACATTTATTTTTTAGTGATTATTCAAATTGACCTTTCCGGTGTTAGCTATGCCCGGTTCATCATTAGCTAACCCCCAGGCACACCTCGCTCGTGTCGGAATCGATCGATCTCTGAACTCCCTGGCTATAAATTTCCAGAAAGCTATACATGTAAGCTGTTAAATATTTTTGAAACTAATGTGCCTGGGCGCTTTTGCTGCCTATTGCAGCAACAGCGTCCAGTCAAATTAGTTTCAAAATATTCAACATTATGTTTATCGTTTATTCGTACACCGTGTCGGGGTATTGCGCGTTAAAGACGGACTATTTTGAATCATTCATGACGGAGTGATTATGACGTCAGCCTACACGGCACGCAGTTGATTATAACGTCATATGATTGATTGAGGAAATGGATTAATGAATTAGACCAGGGTTCCAGGGTTCATACAGTCGTCATTGGTTTCCATCCAAGGACATGTCAAGGACTTTGATGGCCGTAATTGTGCAATTTTCAAGGGCCTGATACCACCATGGAATGGAGTCCGAAAGTGTGCTAATACACAAATTATAATATTAGATGATTTGAGAAGGCAATTCCTTCATTTTGTTTGATGATTCAGGACAACACTTTCGTACTCAATGAAAATAATTTGGGTTGAGATATTAGATTCAAGGGCGTTTCAATGCATTAGAGCAATTTTCGAGTACTTTTCAAGGGAATTTTTAAAATTTAAGGCTTTTCAAGGGACATGTTAAAATTCAAGTACTTTTCAGGTTTGTATGAACCCTGTAGACCTACGTTTACTCTCTGCTTACCAACACAGGACACATGATCAGTTGCGTGAAGTTGATAACCGAGTTTACAAAAGCACTCTCCTGATCCGTCCGTGAGTGTCTTACAGCCGTATCCACACGTCCTTCCGGCCGCAGCACACGGGTCATTGTATGTCGCATCTTCAAATAAACAAGTTCAAGTTTCAAGTATCTTTATTATTCCAAGGTCACACAGGGACATATGGGGAAAATTACATGTTACATACAATAGCGGCGGTGCGCTTAATTAGTACATTGATACATTATTATTATTATTATTATTATTATTATTATTATTATTATTATTATTAATCAGTTCCTTATTTGTTTGTCCACGTTTATCGGTCCGTGTTTGTGCGGCGGTCTCATCCTTGTAGGAAATAGGTAGTAATCACACTAATAAGGCGGCAGAATTTTGATAGCAACTTTGCATTGTTGGTGGAGAAGAGCTTATGAAATTCCTATAGTAATATGGAGGTAGTAATTCTTGTCGGATTCGTTGAAAACAGATAAATATGCAATGGAACTCGTTCCCTATATACATGTAATCTTTAACACAAATGGTGCATTTCCTCTCGTCTCTTCTGATTCCATCCCACCGCCATTTCTCTATTGGGAGGCAGTGGTTTCCTGTTCGGAAACGTGTGATTAGTATCCTCCTACTGTCCCAGAGTCTAAAAGATATTTTTCCATTTCCCAATTAGGTTTGAAACTGTTATAGATTTTACCCCTCCAGGAGATACCCTTATCTGTGTGCCATGTCCGTATACATTGATCTTCTAATGATTTTGTAATTGTAACAAAACCATCACAGGAATATGATCTGCCGTACAACATTCCCGGGCGAGGCATTTACGGTTGGGGTTCTTTACACGAATAGAGGAGCCCAGATTAAGCTATGCCCCGCCCATCTATAGCTAAAGCTCCACCTACAACTCGCCCATGTTGGGATCGAGCGATCCATGAACTCTCTAACTTTCAATATCCATAAAATTATACATGTAAGCTGTTGAATGTTTTGAAACTAATTTGACTTGGCGATGTTGCAACAGCGCCCAGTAAACTTAGTTTCAAAATACTCAACATCATGTTTATTGAATATTAAATACATACATTTCGTTCAACAATGGTTAGCGCGTCATCAATTAATCGTTCATGATGAACTTGACTACGTCATTCATGACGTAATTGATTATGCGGTTATCCTTTCTACATGTTGCGTAGTTCATTATGACGTCACATGATTGACTGAGAAACTGGAATCCTTCGTAGCAAATGCATCCTAAATGCAGTATTCTATTACTATATATTATCGCACAGGGAGTCTATGCCAGCTTCAGATGCGATCCATTACTTATCTGTATAATTATGTTAATATCCAATCACATTCATTTATAGGGTCTCACAAGTCACTTAATTTTGTCATGTTGGGACCACTCTGACTCAGTAAGCAGACGAGTTCTTGTTATGTAGGTGCAGAAACAATACACCTGATGCACAAAATATTATGTTGAATATTTTGAAATCAATTTGACAAAAAACAGCTTCCAGTTAAATTAATCTTAAAATATTCAACATCCTGCATATATTTAACACCTTTTGTGTCAACAGCCCATTAAAGCGCTCAAAATACTACGTATTTCAATTAACCATTCAATTGCCAAATCCTATCAAGGAAATCTTGATTTTTGCAGCCCAAAATAATTTTTGTGGTCAATTTATAATGAAAATTTACAAAAAAAATCGTCGATTTCTGTTATCCTTTAAATAGACATTCACCAAACGTGTAATGATCAGGAAATTTCACATTTCAGCGTAGCCAGTGTCCAATTACAGACCAAGTTGAGTATTATTTAAAATTTACCATTGGAATGACTGGCTCGGTAACCGAGCCAGTCATTCCAGTGGGAAAATTGTCAAAATTGTTCTCTTAGTCTGCAAATGGACATTTCTCAAGATCACTGCAGATGTCGTTGTTGACCAACTCGACTAGTAAAGGGTTAAGTTGACACAAGATGTGCCAATTGACGAAATTCTGTGCAATGAAATTACATTTCTCGTTCAGTGATTGATGATGCGCACTCACCTTTTGTACATGTTTTGTTGTTGTTGGTATTAAGGATAAATCCATCATTACAGGTACATCGGAAGCTGCCAGGTAAATTTACACAATTCTGGTCACATCCGTCCATCCTGTCTGTACACTCGTTCATATCTGTAGCGAGATATCCAAAGTAATCAATACTAAATCCGTGTTCTCGCCGGAGAGCTAATCGTGAATAACGCCATACCTTAGTATTGCGCTACTACGGTTAAGTCGCTGGTGAGAACACGGCCTAAGGCCCTGTTCTCGCGGGAGAGTTAATCCGGAATAACGACATACCTCAGTATTGCGTTACACCGGTTAAGTCGCTAGTGAGAACAGGGCCTACGGCCGCGCTCTCACTATAGACTTAATTCTGAATAACGCTATGCTGACGCATGGCGTTTTTCAGGATTAGCTCTCTAGTGAGAACACGGTCTAACATTAAGTCAAGTAGAGATACGTTGTATTGCGTTGAATGACACATATGGAAACTGTATTAACATATATCTAGCATGTATAGTCACATTATGTTTCGATTCGCCATGATTTGACTTCATATAAATTCCGGAAAAAAGCCACCGATGCGCAAAACATGTGATGCAATCCCATTTTAGAAAGACAACAAACAGCAGGTAACTTGAAGTCGTCAATCAGCATCAGCGAGAAAATGCATTACCAATTTTAAAGTAAGCGCGAGACGGGGGTTCACTGGAGCCAAGTTACGTTAAAGGTACATTTGCTTACACCTAAAATCAACAAAATTGTATACATTTTAGAGGCTTAACTTGTGCGCCTGGACGTAATGAAACGAAATAAACCTCATCATATGATGATTTCATTACATATAAATAAGTTTAATAACATTTTTTTAAGTGCAAAATTGAATTAGAGACACGAATCCCTAATTAAAATTCACAACTAAAATAGTGTATGAATGTATACGTATTGAAATCATCATATATTAAGATTTTTTTCGTTTACTTACGTCCAGGAACACAATTTAAGCCTCTGAATGTACACAATTTGAACAATTATAATTTCAGGTATTCCGCTGTGAATATGCACCTTTAATACTACCAATAATACATACAGATATCTAGTGCAATATATAGTGAATATATGTGCGCTTCTATGCGACATTCCTTTGTCTACATCAGTGCGAAATGGACCTTTCCAACTTTATTCATCCATCATATGAGGTCATAATCAACTAAGTGACGTGTATGCTGACATCATAATCATGACGTCATGAATTATTCGAAATAGTCCGTCTTTAACGCTTAATAGTCTGATACGTTGTACCAATTGTATGGCTTTGCTATTTAATACAAATGTTGTTGCATATTTAGAAACTAATTTGACTTGGCGCTGTTGATTGCTGCCACAGGCAGTAACACCCACCCAGTCGAATTAGTTTCAAAATGTTCAACAGCTTACTTGCAGAGTTTTCTGGAAATTGATAGCCAGGAAGTTCAGGGATCGATCAATCACAACATGAGCGAGGTGTGGGTGGAGCTTGGCTAGAGATTGGCGGAACATATATAAAACAGGAAAGGTCTATTACACGGAATTCATGTTTATCTTACCCGCGCAATCAAACTCTCCAGACTTTCTGTATCCGGGATTGCAGGAACAGTTATAGCCTCCATGTCTATTCGTGCAATGTTGAGCACACTTTGACGAACCTTGGGAACATTCATCTACATCTGAAAGGAGAGGAAAGAAAAAACTGTATCATACGGTTCCAAAAGGGCGGATTTGTCTATTGTTTCCCGATGGAACTTACTTCTGATTATGCCAAAACATAGTTATTTCATGAAATACAAAATGGCAGTGATCAAGCGAAAATCGTTTTGACCATAAGTCTTTCAATGGCCACACAGGCAAATACATCATCTACAATGATCTTCAGAAATATCCATTTGCACGACAGCAGAAAGACAAATTTAACCCTTCTTGTGTTAACCTAACTCGTTAATGGTCAAGACCGCCAAAAACGGACTATGTAGTGGTCTTGAGGAATGCCAATTATTGTCATCCAAAAGAATGATTTTTGAAGATTCACCACTGTAATGACTGGCCTGGTAACCTAGCCATTTTTATGGTCAAGCCGGCCAAAACAGCACATGTAGTGCTCTTGAGTAACATCTATTTGCACGACAACAGAAAAGTATTTTTTATAAATTTTATTGTAAAAATTATTATTTTCTTGAAAAATCTTGGCCATTAAAGGGTTAATTGATATCAGTAGAATTTTGCGGCTAATATATTCCATTGGTAAATCTAGAAATGGCCACTTCTCTTGGCCTGCTAATTGGCATTCATTGGGTATGTTAATAGTTATAAGTGGCATTTGAACGCGTCGAGGCACTGTTTTGGCAAGAGTGGCTAAATAATACCCCAAAATCAGATGCCCATTAAGTTTAACTATACAGGGTTGATACAGTTGGCTTTTCATGGACTTTCATGGCCGCAATGATACACTTTTCAAGGGACTGATACCAGGATGGACATGGAATGGGACATGCAGGAGCAAAGACGGGATGGGGAATCCACGGGCAATGCAACTAATAAGGGGTCCGATAGTCTGCTAATACAAAAATTTTAATATTAGCTGTTTTGAGAAGGCAATCCCCTTCATTTTGCCTGATGATTCAGCGCAACACCTTTATACTCAATGAAAACAATGTGGGTTGAAATATTAGATTCAAGGGCGTTTCAATGCATTAAAGCAATTTTCAAGAACTTTTCATTGAAATTTTAAAATGCAAGGCTTTTCAAGGAACATGTTAAAATTCAAGTGCCTTTCAAGTTTGTATGAAAGGTGTCCACAAAATGTTCTATGGCCAAGCGATTAGTCTCTCTCACTTACCAAGGCATAGCCCATCAGATTTCACCAGACCTGCTGGACAATCACCACACTCGTATTCTTCACCAGCTTTCTTTTGTTGAGCAGGTGTGAGATCAGTACACTTGACGTTCTCTATGCACGGCGAGTCAGCGCAACCATCCGTGTCTGTCTCACAGCTTTTTCCTGAAACGTTCAAATCATGGGGAATACATCTTAATTACTGTACCAATAAAAGCTTTACCAAAAAACACTTTATCGTTGGTGCTATGATCATTTATCGGTTACATGGCTGCTTAACAATATTGACACAAAAGCAGAGTTATGGCAAGTGAAACGATAATATTTTGGCGACAATTATAGCCAATATAGACACCGATTGCTCTTTCTAAATCGACATTTCCAAGTATATCCATCCATCATATGACGCCATAATCAACTACGTGACGTGTAGGATGACGTCCTAATCATGCCGTTGTGAATGATTCGAAATAGTCCGTCTTTAGGGCTTAATAGTCCGACACGTTGTACGAATTGCATGATTTTACCATTTAATAACCACTCTGCTATTTAGTTTGAAAATAATTTGACTGGACGCCCAGTCAAATAAGTTTCAAGATAATTAACAGCTTACCTGTATAATTTTCTGGAAATTGATAGTCAGGGAGTTCAGGGATTGATAGATCCCAATACGAGCGTGGTGTGGGTGGAGCTTAGCTAGTGATGGGCGGGGCATATCTAAAACTGGAACGGGCCATTGAACAGCTTCAATAAACATACACATAAACAACTGCCCGGCCGCGCTGCATGCACATGACAGTTCCAAAAATGAAAATATGGTCACGGTCATTTGTTCTATCTGAATATAAGCATGAATTGCAACCACCTCAAAACCGAAATCAAGTTTGTTGAAAATTACTCATTCTGTTATAGCAACTCAAGCGAAAAGGCGTCACAATAATGTCTGACGAATGGCTACATATAGGGCGATTTACTACAATCACGTGTATAATCGATCATTCCAGTTTAACCATCTATCATATGACGTCATAATCAACTGCGTCACGTGTAGGATGACATCATAATTAATGACGTTATGAATGACTTAGATAAATTCGTCACGAAAGCTTAATTGATGATGGACTAAGCGCTGTTGTACGAATTTTATGGCTTTACTAATTAATAATTAATTTGCTGATGTTGAATATTTTGAAAACTAATTTGACTGGGCGCCATAGGCAGCAACAACACCCAGTCAAATTAGTTTCAAGATATTCAATAGCTTACATGTATAGTTTTCTGGGAATTGATAGTCAGTGAGTTCAGAGATCGGTCGATCCTAACACGAGCTAGGTGCGGGTGGAGCTTTGCTAGCTAGAGATGAGCGGGGAACATAGCTAACACTGTATTCCTGCTTTCTTCATACATTTATGATAGAGTATCTGTATGACAAATAACTATGCTGAACTAATATATTCTTGGCATTTGGGATGAGTACGTGCATTGCCTGGATCGTGAGTATATGATAAGCAAACATAATAACAATAGTATAAACTTCAAAATAAGTACAATATTTGCAGTGATAATGTTCAGAAATTACACCCACCCCACCCATCCACCCTTAAGTAAATGCCCTGGTTACCTTCCCATCCAATATCGCAATTACATAGCACCAGATTGAAATTTTCTGAAGCAGGCTCAGCAGTCTCGTCATCGTCACCCCCCTCATCAGCTTGCGTAATCGTGAAGTTGCAAGTGCCATGGCCGCTACATTTATTGCACATCCGTACGTTGGTTACAGATGTAGGCGATCTTGCACCGAACCCGTCCATGGCAACAAAACTACCAAGAAACGAATATTGGTATAGCGAAACAAAATTGAATAATTATTACTACTCTCGCCCAGATGGAGGAAAGGGGGTTGCAATTGATTGGAATAATCCCTTTCGTCAGCCTCTCTAATCTGACAGTAGCTGTTTCTCAGACAGCTTTGTCCTACATTGGATATAATTTTGACAAAAGAAATAAGTAGGAAACGTAGTTCACACAATTAACATTTACCTGGGCTAAAATTGGCACACGACCTAGGACCATCTCCCGTATATCTCATTGGGACAAGAGAAGGGGACAGAACTAGAAATAAATAAAGAAATGGAGAGAGAGCGGGGGTGGGAGGGCGGGGGGATGTGTTGTAGAGAAAGAGAAAGAGAGAGAGAGAGAGAGAGAGAGAGAGAGAGAGAGAGAGAGAGAGAGAGGGAGAGAGAGAGAGAGAGCGAGCGAGAGAGAGATATGGAGGGAGGGAGAGAGAGAGAGAGGAGCGATCATGGAGGAGAGAGGAGACAGAGAGAGAGAGAGAGAGAGAGAGAGAGGAAGGAGAAATAGTAATTTCATACACTTAATCGAAAGTCTTAGGAATAACCTTCATTGTGTTTCTTTTGGACTGAAAATATCTTGATGTAATACACTTTACTACCAGTCGTATTATCTATAACTTTGAGTGAAACAGTCATAATGAATTTCGAATGCTTGGCTTCGACAAAAGTAGTTCAATGATTGGTGACGTGGTTTAAGAAGATACAAACGTGGTCATATTGGAGTGGGAACAGGTATAAACGTTATATATGGTGGTTCAACCTGCTGTATTTGACGTCCAATGACTGAAGTTAGGACGATTACGGTAGTATATGCATGCATCTAAAATAAACTTTCTATAGGGCCTACCTAATGATAAAGGCGCTATTGCCATGGCAGCGTCAGGTTCCTGTCAAGTATGTTTCAAAATATTCACCTGATTTTAAGGGGAGTTACCGTGAATAAGATATGTTGGAATTTCAAGGTTTCAAAGGGAAAGTATTAAATGCCATCTATCACTAAATATGTTGTATTTAAATACATCCTAGCACTAGCAATGTAGATGAATAGACCTTTCCACTTTACCAACCCATCCTATGACGTCATAATCAACTACACGACATGCAGAATGGCATCACAATGAATGACGTCATGAATGACGCCGATAAGTACGTCACGAACACATATTTGAAGACGGACTATGCGTTGTTGTACTAATTGTATGACTTTACTATTCAATAAATATTCTATTGAATATTTTGCAACTAATTTGACTGGGCGCTGTTGCTGCCATAGGCAGCAACACCACCAAGTCAAATTAGTTACAAAATATTCAACAGCTTAGCTGTATAGATTTCGTCTAGGGCATTCAGGGCTCGATCAATCCCAACACGGTGAAGTGAGGGTGGAGCTTAGATAGAGATTGGCGCGGCGTAACTAAAAATGGAATGGTTCGTTAGAGAGCAATCGTAGATCCGCGACATCATGCTATCTATCTTCCTTCCTCTAACCACCACTCACCTTAACTTTACCGGGTCTGAATTTTGTGGTGTCCAGGTGAACTGTGAGTGGTTTGCGGATATGTTTCTCAGAACACCACCTTCAACACTGTTTATCAAGGAAACAAAGATTCCATCCCCATCAGGATCATAGCCATATATATCGATAGTGACTGCCTCTCCGACTGTTGCCGATACGCTTTCAGTGATATCATCGATTACTGGAACTTTATTACCTATGCATCAGTACAATACAATTTTGAATATTATGGAAATATGACGCACGTATAACTAATGGATTTAATCAAATGCATACATATTTGCAAACACATGCATGCATCACCGAAATTAGTAAATATATTGCCGACGGGAATATCCTCAGGAAACAAATGTTTATTTGCATATGTGCAATAATACTTAACCCCATCTTGTGTCAACAGCGCATCAAAGCGCTCAGTATGCTACTTATATCAATTAACCTTTTCATGGTCAATATTTCTAAAGGACATTATAAATTTGTGTGGGACAATAGACTATTTTTGTAAATTCAACCTTGAGATTTACCAAAAATAGCTTTTTTGTTTTCCTTCAAATTAACATTCCAAAAGATCGGGGCAGATGCTGGCAGATGCCATTTTTGACCAGCTAGACCATCAACCCGATAATGGTAAAGAAAGTTAATGTTTCTTTACTTAGACAGTGTCCATTTGCAGGCCAAGAGAAGGCTATTTTTGAAAATTTACCACTGGAATAACTGACTCTGTCCGGCAAATTCACACTCGTCAAGACCACGGCAGAGACCGTAGTGGACAGCTCGACCACTAAGCCTTTTACCACTCTGATGTAAATTTGGTATCTTTATCTGTATCACTAGGAAAGAAACTTATGTTAATTTTTCAACAATTTTGGTGGACGATGTTGTTGTCTACGACAGCATCATCGTCCACCAAATTTGTTGAAAAATTAACACAAGTTTATTTTATTTTATTTGAAAATTTAAAATTTTGATGTTAGAGTGGTAACGGTTAACGGGTTAAGTTTACACACGACGGAATAATAATCACAATTTTGCTAATTCGAATGTATGTTTTGTGTGAAGAAAATTTAAAACAATGGCCCTTTCCAAGTTTATCAATCCATCATATGACGTCATAATCAACTACGTGACATGTAGGATGACGTTATAATGATGACTGATTCGATATAGTCCGTTTTTAGCGCTTAATAGTCTGAAACGCTGTATGAATTGTATGTCATTACCATTTATTAAACATTCTGTTGAATATTTTGAAACTAATCTGACTGGGCGCTGTTGCTATGGGCAGCAACTGCACCCATTCAAATTAGTCTCAAACTATTTAACAGCTAACGTGTATAGATTTCTGGAAATTGATAGTCAATGCACGTGGTGGGCAAAGCCGACCGCGAGCCGGTCAGAACGACCGTAACGGTCTTATAACCACGTACACAAATGCTTTCATTACTGCTTTGATAAGATTGTATTCAGATCTCATTTTAATAGCTTTCGGCACCGCGACAAAATCTTGACGTGTTAAAACTGTCCTGATTTGACCATGGATTTTCTGATTTGTTTACAACTTCCAAAACCGCGCCGTGACCCTGCCGTATGGAATTTGATATTGATCTCTTGCATAGTTGGCCAACTAGTGCGCCAATAACACATTCGATATTGGCCCCTGCACCGTTGGCAAACGCAACAAATTCGATGTTCACAGACTACAGTTTTAGCAGGATTTTGTTTAATGAGCTTGGCCCGGATCCCATCTTAGCAAAGAAATCGCAAATATAACTCCAATTAACTCACATAATATAATCACGTACCTATTGCGCTTTTGATTTCTGCCGAGTCATCGGATGCCTTCCTTGTACTTTCGGCTAGTTCAGTATTATTCGTCATGACGAAATCAAAGATACATTCCTTTTTCGTTTCACCGCATACTACCTTAGCAGCTGCTAGTTGGTCATCGGGAATGTCCTCAAGAAATAGAGGTGTATAATTACTATGCCTGTATGTAGCGGGACCCTTTCCAGTCCGATAGCGGAACACTGATTCGCTGTCAGAAACTTCCCCTGAAAATAATTGCGAGAGAAAATCATGTAAACAGGACATCATATATGTATACATACCATTTTATAGTGTCTCGGTTTATTGTGAATGGACCCATTCCAGTTTTAGCCATGCCCCGCCCATCTGTAGTTAAGCTCCACCCACACGTCTCCCGTATTGTGATTGATGGATCGCTGAACTCCCTGATTATCAATTTCTAGAA